>CAUYQG010195112.1:0-14888 GCA_963574415.1 Tarsius wallacei
TATAAATACATTTTTGAATAATTATTCTAATAATCTTGTAAAAAGCATGATTATATTGCATTTTATTTCTTTTAAGTTGCAATTTGCTAAATGTAAACACTTTTAAAATTACCCAATATATATATTTTTTGAGTTAGAGTCTCACTCTGTCGCCCAGACTGGAGTGCAGTGGCATACTCCCGGCCACCGCAGCCTCGACCTGTTGGGCTCCGGTGATCCTTCCGCCTCAGCCTTCCGATTAGCTGGAACTACAGGCGCGCGCTACCATGCCTGGCTAATTTTTTGATTTATTGTAGAGATGAGGTCTCGCCAAGTGGCCCAGGCAGGTCTCGAACCCACGGGCTCAGGCAATCCACTCACCTCGGCCTCCCAAAGCACGGGATTACAGGGTGAGCCACCGAGCCTGGCAATTACCCAATATTTTATAATCTTCTTTTATTATGCTTCCTTTAGCTCATTCCAATTCGGTCATTCTAGCTTCCTTCCTATTCCCCAAATGCACCTCAAAGATTTTGCATTTGCCATTCCTTCTGCTGGAAATGCTGTTCCCTCAGATACATGCATGGTCATTCCCTCACTTTCTTCAGAACTGTAGTCAAATGTATCCATCCCCTAAAACTGCAGCCCCAGATGCAGAGTTTTAAATGAGGGGCAGTTCACGCCTGCACGTCTGTGTACGAGAGAGGGACATGCCTCAGCTCAGCAACGCCTGTATCATGTGTGGACTTCCAGCTGCATTTCCAATTCAGTGCAGAGAGCCCGCAGAAAGGGCTATGGCTACGACACAAGTCTTTTGTAACAGCCATTTTCAGGGCAGTTACTGAGCCACGGTGGTAATGGATCTAAAGACATCTCAGCACATTTAGATGTCAGCAGAGCACTCAGTAGGCAAACGGCAAAATGAAACCCAATCGAGTTACGCATTAGAGCAGGCCAGAAGAGGCCCTTTCTTCACCCGACGCAAGAGCTTGTGGAGAATTAGCGCTTCGATTCCTGGCTGCGTCCAAATCCCACCACGTAGTGTGTCTGTGTGTATGCATGCCTGGGTGTGGGGGTGCACACACATGTGTATGTTTTCAAAAGCATTATTTGTCATTTGGAAGACGCTGTACAAATACAGCAAAATATCATGATGAAACTTAATTCATTTCCTCACCATTCATCCACATCACTGTTAACATTGCCAGTGAATGTTTCCTGTTTTTAATTTTATTTTATTTGTAGACACTTGTAATTACATTGCACACGTAGTACCCCGTGCTGTTCCTTTTGCTCTACGTTATTTTGTAAGCACTTTTTCATCCAATCAGTTAAAATTTTCTCTGATTTCAGATGACTGTAATGATACTGAGACTTTATCATCTCATACGCCCCAAGGCAAGGCTGGCTTTGGGTGAGTGCAACTCAGTGGCTCAAATAATTGCAACAAAGAATTGGCTCCTTGTCTCTCTGCTCTGGCTGCAGACATGTTATCTGGCATGAAGAGAGGTCAACTCTGCCTCCTACTCATAAGATGGGCCATTCCCCAAACATAGAAAGGGATTTGGATGCTTGGCAGCTGAAATGGATGCTGAATTTTAACTATGCTATTTCCTAAAACTGTTGCTGAATGAGACAATGCAGAGAAGAGCTCAGTGCCGTGCCTGGCACGTAGGACACGATTTCAATAAACTCTAAGTTTTGTGATGAACGATGAGAAGAAGCTGCTGCTTGAGGATAATTAAACTCTACAAACCCGACTGACTTCTCGACACATCAAGGAGAGGAAGCAGGAACCATCAGGCCCAGCGGCAGGCCATCAGATCAAACCAGAAGAAATACCGGGAACAGAGGAATAAGCCCAACAATGCCATGGTGATACAAATGCCAAAACCCAGACTCTGAGAAACTCTACGGGCAAACCACTTGTGTCTTTAACAAAGAAATCATTTTTTTAAAAAAGAGTGAGAGAGATGGAGACATTCTATATTTAAAGGATACAAAATTTAGCACCTAATGGAAGTGTCTGAACCCGATGCAGGTCCTGCTCAAGGCACAAGCGTCCCAATTTCTCCACATCCTCCCCAACACTTGCTATTTTCTGGGTGTTGTTTGTGTGTCTGTTTTGATAGCAGCCATCCTAATGGCTGTGAGGTGTCCATAGTATTGATTTTTACACAGATTTTATTTGTATCCTTAACTAATCGTGTTATGTGCATTAATGTGGACTTCCAAACTAGATTATAAGAATGTTTCAAGAAAGTACCCCGTTGTATACCTCATTTATTATCCAAGAATGCCTAGTAAGCACTCTGTATGTCTAGAAGTGATACATGCAATCGCTGACATGGCAGTTATGATTATTCAGATGCTGATATGCACAGTAGGCTGTTACTGTGCATTTGTGATTCTTCCCCAAAGACCTTGGCCACAAAGGAAGCATTTTTAGAAATGTGCTGCTGAAAAGTAACGACTGAATTTAAACTTTCATTGACTAAACAAGCATGAATTGAACACCTAGATGTTGGGGATTCAGTGGTGAACAAGTCTGATTCAGTTCCTCTCTCATGACGCTTTCATTCTAGCAGAGGAGAAAGCTGTTAAAAAAAATTTAAATAACGAATCATTCCATTACAATGATGATAAGTGAACCGAACTAGAAGTTTGGGAGGCTAAGGGGGCATACATACATCAGGAACACTTGGAAGCCAAGGCAACTCCATTTTGGATGGATGTGAATCTGCCATGTTAACTTCTGTTCATTTCAGGAACGCCACTAAGATCTCTACTTTAATGTACTTACTGTAAATCCCGACCTTAGATCAAAACAGCCTTTATGTTATGGTGAACACATACCTACCATAAATCTCTACCCTTAGGCAAATTCCCTATGATATAGAAGCTCTGGGTTTGAGGGGTAACAGCACAGGAATCCACTATCCTTTCATGACTGCCCCAGACATGGCTTCTGTTCTTAAGTCCCTCTTAAATGCTTCTTTCCGAGGAACTGGATTTGTCCATCTCTTTCTCAGGTATCTCAGCACCGTTGGCCTTTGGGTCTATGCAGACCTACCCACCTTAGAACATCTGGCATATTCTGGGGGGTCAGGAATGATGAATACATGTTAGCTGGGGGAAACTGATGTGGGCAAGAGCCTCTGAAGCAAGAGAAACAGCATGCGCAAAGGCCCTGTGACAGACAGGAGCATGGGTGGTCCCCTGCGGCATGCAAGAACACTTTGTGTCTCCCCTTCACTGAGCAGGAACCTGAGGAAGCTCAAAAGTTGGCCACGTGCTCGCATAATACAGCAGTGCCATCATTTCTACGGTTCTGAACCAGAGTGGTATAGGGGTGTTCTTAATAGCTTGTTGGGTTTCAATCAGGAAGGGCAGCCCAGGCACCTTTAGACTTTGCAGTATAAGGGTTTGTGGGGCAGCGGGCAGGACAGGGCATCAAGTCTCTTCTTTTCCCAGCAGCCCTTTATGCTGTTCTTGCCTCTGCTTAGCGCCTCCTTCCGAGATAAGGCAAAGTACCTGGAGGTAAAGATCTTAAGATGGGTTGGGCTCTGTCTTACCGCTATAAAAAGTTGCATTATCTCACACTGGGGGGATGGAAATCCAGAATCTAGAATCTTTGTTTCAGCAGCCTGTGTGGGTTTGTTCATGGGGGAGAAGAACAGAACCTGCCTTGCAGTGCCCCAAATTATTTATCAGCCAGGTACAAATTGAAGCTTCACACACCCACCCCATGGGTTTTGAGACTACACGTGGCATCAGGAGAGGATGACAGAGCTTGACCCAAGAGGAACCAAGACACAGCCCCTCTGGGAAGACTAATGATGTACAATAAAGGGGAAAATGAATGATTCCTAAGTCTCCCCTAATTTTCAGTCAGCAGATGCTTCATTAACTTCTTGGGCGGATGGCTGAAGCCATCCTCTTAACCAAGGACGGACAGAGGGCAAGTGAGGCCGCTCAGGATGCCAGTGCTTCTGTGGGATGCGGACAGCTCGTTAAACCCACAGCCTGTCTGCCCACTCTACGCTGTGCAAACAGTGCCGGAAATGATGCCGTCTGATTGAATTAAAAAGCAGTTAGCTTCCCCTACGGATGATTCACAGGGCAAGACAACACACCTTGACTAAGCACCAACAAGTTTACACCTAGACCTGAAGACAGACATCTCATGATGGAGTGATTTGGCTTCGGCGCGAGGACAGTGGCAGTGTCCCTCCAAGGTCATGCAGCCTCACACCCAAAGTGACTTGGGAGGGAGACAGTGAGCCGGTTTGGCCCACTTGATTATAGACTGACCCAGGATTCTCTAAGTTGGCTTGTCCAGGAGGCTATATGTGATAGTAATTGTAATTCTGGAAAGCCTTGGGGAACAACAAGATTAAAATCAGGCAGAAGGAGTCCCTCCATTAATTCTGTCTTCATGGCTATTATAAGAGCTGTTTTACAACTCTCACCACACTGTCATATGATTCCAGTTTTGCTGCAAGCGGGAGCAGCAACCTATGGACCATGTCTGCAGTCCTTATGCGACCCTTCCTGCTTTGTGCTATTACCCCCAATCCATTTTCAGGACAGAAGCTAAAAAGCTGCATCAGTGAACAGAAGTACAGTGTAGAGACTGGGAAAAAGACTCTGCTGCCCAAATGCCTGGGTTTGATTCAAATATCAAACACACACACGTATGTATACAGTCACGCGCTGCATAATGATGTTTTGGCCAATGACAGGCCACACCTATGACAGTGGTCCCTTGAGATTATAATACTGCATTTTTACTGTACTTGTTTCTGTGTGTAGATATGTTTAGAAGTACAATGACTTAACCATTGTGTTATAATTGTTTACAGTATTCAGTACAGTTACATGCTGTACAGGTTTGTAGCCTAGGAGCAATAGGTTATACCAGGGGTCCCCATACCCCAGGCCATGGACCGGTATTGGTCTGTGGCCTGTTAGGAACCGGGCTGCACCGCAGGTGAATGGTGGCTGAGTGGGCGGAGCTTCATCTGTATTTACAACTGCTCTCCATGGCTCACATGACCTCCAGAGCTCTGTCTCCTGTCAGGTCAGGGGCAGCATAAGATTCTCATAGGAGCGTGAATCCTATTGTGAACTGTGCATGTCAAGGATCTAGGTTGCACGCTCCTTACGAGAATTAATGCCTGACGATCCGAGATGGAGCTGAGGCAGTTATGCTAGTGCTGGAGAGCAGTTGCAATACAGATGAACATCAACAGTGAAGTCTGACTGCACAGAGACCATCATAAATCAATTGCCTGCAGACTCATATCAAAACCCTATCAGTGAGTGGCAAGTGAGTTGATGGACTTCAATTGTACAGCTGCATCTGGTGGCATAATTATGGTATAATTGTGCATAATTATTTATAATCTATAAATTATTTACACTGTATAGTTATGTATAACTGTTTCATTTTCTATTTCATTACCTATAAATAGATATTTACATATAAGTATATAATTACATGATATATAGTATATATACATTATATTTCATTATTTATTTATTATATGTATTTGACTATGTAGTTCCATTCAATAATAGAAATAAAGTGCACAATAAATCTAATGTGCTTGAATCATTCCCAAAACATCCCTCCTCTTGGGTCCATGGAAAAATTGTCTTCCATGAAACTAGTCCCTGGTGCCAAAGATGTTGAAAGTCGCCAGACTATACCATAAAGCCTAGGTGTGTAGTAGATTATACCATCTAGGTTTGTGTAAGTATACTCTGTGATGCCTGCACAATAATGGAATAGCCCAGCAAGGGATTTCTCATAACATGTCTCCATGCTTAAGCGATGCATGGCTGTGTATGTATATGCATGTGCATGGATGGATGGATGGATGGAGATGGCTGGATGGATATGTCAGCCTGGGGCAAGTTTTTGAATTTCTCTGTGCCTCGGTTTCTCCACATATATACAGCTTTGTGATAATTAAAACATCTAATAGAATTTATAATGCTCTTTAAATAGAGTCTAGTGCATAGTAAGCACTATGCAAATGGTGGCTATTATCATTTGTTAAATATTCAAAAGGATTAAAAGGTTGGTGGCTAAAGTGCGATGCCAAGTCTCTTGTTGGCAACTGTTACTCAATAAGGCAAGTAATCTAGAGGGGTGGGAAAGTATTCCTCATGAAGCACAAAAAAGTTATTTTTATTTTGGACTCAAAAATGTTGCAACTCATAGACATTTACATGTTTCCCCCCCAAATTTGGACCTCAGGTATAAAAGGCAGTGTTTTTGACTGTCTTACTCTTCTCAAGACAGAAGCGTTTTCAAATGTCTTTCAAAACCTACTGTTTACTACCGTGTCTGGAACAAGATAGGGAAAGAAAGGGAAGGGAAGGAAGGGGAAGAGGGGGGGAAAAGAGAGGGGAGCCGAGGGAGGAGGAGGGAAGGGGAGGAGAGGGGACCAAGATCCTTTCCATTCTTGTTTTTTGAGACATTTGCAACTGGGTGGCAGGAGAAGAGGCAGGTGCAAACAGATGTCGGCACTGTCACATTGTGGGATGCTGTGAGGAAAAGCTGAGGGCGTGTTGGTGAGGACTTGGAGGACAGGAAAGAAGGAAGGAAGGGGGAAAGGAGGGAAGGAAGCTGGTAGGTATTTTCAATATCCTGCTCTCTTTAGATCAGCTGTTGAATATTCATTAGATGCAGTGGTTTTTTATTTCTACTCATCACAGGCAGATTTAAACCAGAACAAGTGCCACATTATTTTGCAACAACAGACCATCCACTGATGGGATCCAAGTGGAACAAATGAATCTGAACCTGAACAAAACATAGCTGTAGTGGTTGCGTTCTTTACGAAATGACTCCAAAGCCAAATAGAAGCTCCGCCAGCAAGCCTCCTCTTTCTCTATACCTCTCAGCTTGTCCTTGGCAGTTCACTCCCAAAACTTGCTTTGTTTTCTGCCATTATTTGATATGGGGCTAGAGAGAATTTCTTTTATTCTTGCTGCTTCACCGTTCTCCATGGAATCCTGCAGTGTCTAAATTAACTGTCATCTGCATGATTTTTCTGCATCTGCTTTGACAATGGCCACACTTTTTAGAAAGTGCACACGACATAGCCAAAGGAGTGGGCCCCGAGTGTGGCCCAATACGAGGGACGTTGACCACAGTTAGAAAGCTGTCTTCTATTTCCAGTTCTCTTTTTGGCCCTTACAATGAGTCAGAGCCTCGACAGAGCTCCATTTTCCTCATCCCTACACCAGGACACACAGTGTCTATGCACGTGGACAACAGGGAAAATGAGATAGGATGTATCCCAATATTCCCCACCTATAAACCCACACATGGGGATCACACACCCCCTACCCCCACATACCACATAGTATTACTTCTATTAACCTTAGTATTTGTACAATAATCCAAATTTGTAGTTTAAAAAGAAACCCACCTATAACTATAGAAATTCAGTAAAAGGTTGATTTTAAATGAACATCAATACGATTTTGTTTGAAAACTATTAATAAAGTCAGTCTTTAAAATCAATGTGTAACGTAGCACAGGTTTTGAAAGTACCACATCTGGGTTCAGGTCTCACCCTTAGAACCAAATAGTTCTCTGACTTTTACTGGGCAGGACACTCCGTTTCTCCAAGGCTTGATTTATTCATCTATGAAGAGGAGGGGGAAATCTCTCTTGCAGGGTTTATAAGAATTCAGCAGGTTAATATACATAAAGTGTTTCTTTCATGGGAGGTCTATTTTGAGGTGTGATAGTTTTAAAATACATTCACGAATTCTTTGATAGTCACCCAGTGCCAGAACCTGGGACTCAGCGTGGTCTGGAAAGGCCTCTAATGAGGGTACAGTTATGTAGGTGGGGTATTCCATTCTTATTGCTGCATCACAGGTGTGAAATAAGACTAAATAAGACCCCAAGCTCTCCAGATGAGATGAACTCCCTGTGGCTGCTACAGAGACCCAAATTTATAAAACAGAACAAAATGACCATGGTGGGTGAGAGAAAAGCAGTCACGCTCACCTTTATTCTCCGAAAGGCAGCTCTTGACAGACATCCTGCTTTCCACCACTGAGCCAGAACAGTTCCTGTAACCAAAGCCAAGATATACTGTGGTCTGAACCCCTTACCCCCATGTCCAGAGTCTCCCATCCCCACTGTCTAGAAAAACATCTGTCTGAGAGTTCGAGTTTGGGGCTTGGAAACCACCCATCAGGCCTTGACTATGGCAACCAATTGGAACCGAACAAATTTGAATCCTTCATTTGCATAAATGGATCTGATGGAGAATGAGAGTGGGAACTTTATTTAACCCAGATCCTCCCTCTGCTCTTCACTTGAATAGAGGGTTGTGCCTCTCCAATGTGCAGATGGTTTTTGTTTTTTTTTTTTTAAGGAAAATAAAGCTCTCCCTTTAGCCTCTGAAGATCTCATGGTCTTTTGTTAACACAGATTACCACAGACATAACTTAAAACCCCATCCCTTCATCAGCTCACAGTTCTGTAGGCTGGAAGTCCAGGTGTGGTGTGGCTGGGTTTTCTGCTCAGAAAGGCTGAGTTTTTGCCTGGAGGTCCTGGATGAAAATCCACTTTCCAGCTTATGCTTATCCTCTGCTGAACGCAGGATTTTGTGGTTGAGGGACTGAGGCCCCCATTTTCTTGATGACTATCAGGTGGCTCTCAGCTATAGCGTCCATTCCCATCCTTGCCACATAGCTCACTCTCCTCCTTTAAGCCAGCAAAAGCATGGTGAGTCCTTAGGCTTTGAATCTCTGACTTCCTCTTCTGGCACCAGCCAGAAAAAACTCCCAGCTCTTATAATTAAGTCAGGCCCACCTGCATGATCTCCTTATCTTAAGGTCAAGGTAAGGTCATATAACACAACCTAATCTCTAAGGGCTACGATATCACTAAGAGCTACTATATTTACAGTCTTGGGGCTT
Organism: Tarsius wallacei; assembly: GCA_963574415.1. Lineage (NCBI taxonomy): Eukaryota > Metazoa > Chordata > Mammalia > Primates > Tarsiidae > Tarsius > Tarsius wallacei. The sequence continues at coordinate 8,938 of CAUYQG010195112.1, forward strand.
ACGCATGGCATGGATAGATTGGGGGGCAGGGAATTTGGGGGGGACCAGTTTAGAATTCTGCCCAAAGCATGTGGGACTGCTACTTCTCCTAACAGAATACCCGAGGACTCCTTAGGGCAAGTCTTTCAGCCAATCCTTTCTTCTCAAGTCTAGCTCTTTAACATAAGGTGACTTTGTGGCGAGAGATTGATGGTTCAGGGCTCGTGTGCCTGAAGGGTCACCGAAGGCTGTGACTAGGGACTTCCAAGAGGGGATAGGCTGTCCCAATATATAGTACATTGCACCCACTAATATTCAATTGTTTTTATTACAGGGGGATCTTCTATTGGCCAGTGACCAGCTTGATTTGTTGGTCAAGTGAAGTCTTTTTGCCTGTACTATAGGGACACCAGCTATGAATGATTGTAGGATGGTCACTTCAATGTACCACCTAACCTTTAAGGCTGGGAAAGACTGTAAGACTATCCCACTGTTCTGCCTGAAAGTTTAGTTCTGTCTGTAGGGATGTCATTCCTTTATTCACCCACTTACTCAAGAAAACCTTGAGCACCGATAATATGCATGTGTCTGTAAACATGCAAACACCATCTCTGTAACAGCTGGATGACTACAGTAGCATTCTAACTGGTCTTCCTGCTTTTACCTTTGCCTTCATACAGTCTTTTCCACACATATGCCTGGGAATATTTTTTGAAAAGTAACCAATATAATGCCACCCCTCTGTTCAAAACCCTCCAATGACTTTCCAACTCTGTTACGGTGAAAGCTAGAATTCTCATCATGACCTATAAGACCTGAAGGATCTGGCCCCCTCTGACCTCATCTCCTATCCGTCTCTCTCTCCTACTCTGTTCCAGTCACACTGGCTGGCTGCTGTTTCTCCTCAAGCCACGCATTCTTATCTCAGGACATTTGCACACAGTTAAGCCTTTGTCTAGACTGCCACCCTACAGATACATCCAGGGCTTGCTTCCTTCAGATCTCTGCTCAGACACTATCTTCTCAGTGATGCCTTCCCTTGCCACCTTCTATAAAATAGCACACACACCTCTCTCTCCATTCTCCATCTTTTTGTTTTCCTCTATGGCCTTACCAGCACATGGCATTCTTTACATTTACTTGTCAATCTGTATCTCCTCACTAGAATATCAGTTATACCAGGGCAGAGACTGTTTTCTTTACAGAAAACAGCACCTACATTTCCTGGCACGTAGCCGTGGATGAATGAGCTGTATATACCATGCTATATGCTGGGTATAAAGAGATGAATAAGGCAATATTATTTAGTTCTTGCGTTTTGAGGAATTCATAACTGGGTGGCAGGAGAAGAGGCAGATGCAGATTCGTGCACTGTCACGACTGTGGGGTGCTGTGAAGAAAGGAGAGGGAGCACCCACGAGGGCCTGGAGGACCACAGAAGCCTTGCAGAGCAATGACAGTCCAATCTGCCCTGGAGGATGAGTGAGAGGTGACTGGGGAGATTGGGAGGAGATGCTTCTCCTTGTCCTTCTGCTTCAGTCACACTGGCTGCTGCCTGTCTTCAATCACCATTGGCTAGGGGTGGATGCAGTCAAGGGGAGGACTGTGTGTTGCGGACCTAGCTCAGGCCATGTGCTTTCCTGGAGCCAATCACTGAGGCCAGGGAGATGGAACGATCTCATTGGCCAGGCTCGGTCCACGTGCTTTCTTGGAGCCAATCACTGAAGCTGGGGAGATGGAACTCTCCCATGCGCCAGGCTTGGGTCATTGCTCTCTCAGTGCCAATCACTGAGGTCAGAGAGAGAGAATGAGCTTATTGGCTGGACTTGGGCCATGTGCTATCTTGGGGCCAATCACTGAGGGTGGGGACATGGAATGATCTCACCAGGTTTGGGTCATGTACTCGCCCTGAAGAAGGGGAGCGAGAGGAGGATCCACTCCTTTCCATCACAGAGACTGAGTGTGGGAGAAGGGAGTTCCTAAAAGGAGGGTTTAGCTGCTATTTCCACATGGGAAGATGAACACTGAGTTGGACAAACATGTCTCTCTTCCCACTTTAGTATTTTCACATCTGCAGTAATTTCTTTTTTTGGTTCTGTGTTCATTTTTCCTATAGCTAGGAAGCTGTGTCCCAAAACTCATGTCAGAACCCTTGTTCTGTGTCCAGGCCAGGGAGATACCACTGGGTGTCAGTAGTTGGGGTGGGGGCATGCAGGCATGCTGTGTAGGAAGGGGTGGGGGAGGGTGCAGAGCCATCCCTGCTTTTGTCCTACAGGGTTTCTGGCACCTCAGGATAGAACACTCTTCTGCACGGTGGTTAGGGCCTACAATACTAACAGCTCAGACTGCAGGTACAGATTGCGTTTAACAGGCATTGTATCACTACCACTGACAAGACAACCAGCTTATAATGAACTATTAGCCTTTGACCTGCTTGTTAGAAGGTATTGACTTGTTTGCCTTATAAAACCTTCTGCTTTGCCTTGCAAGTGCTTCTCTGTCCTTTAACTGTATGGTGACCATCCATCCAGGTTTGCCTGAATGGTTATCAAGGAGGTTCCTAAGACGTGGAACTTGCTGTTTTAAAACTAGGGCCGTCCTAAGCAAAGGGCAAAGGCAGAACAATGTATGCTTTTTGGACTTTTGAGATGTTATAGTTGCAGAGATAGTAGAGGTGTTCTTAACAAACCGTTTTGATTAAGAACTGTACTTCAGGCCGAGCTTGGTGGCTCAGCCTGTAATCCCGTGCTTTGAGAGGCCGAGGTGAGTGGATTGCCTGAGTCCGCGGGTTCAAGACCCGCTTGGGCAACTCGGCAAGCCCTCATCTCTACAATAAATCAAAAAATTAGCCGGGCGTGGCAGCGCGCGCCTGTAGTTCAGCTACTTGGAAGGCTGAGGTGGAAGGATCGCCGGAGCCCAGCAGGTCGAGGCTTTGGTGGCTGGGAGCGGCCACTGCACTCCGGTCTGGGCGACAGAGTGAGACTCCAACTCAAAAAAAAAAAACCAAAAAGCAAACAACAACAACAAAAAGAACTGTACTTCATCCTATCATCTTTGCAGAAACATTGCACCCTGGAGCTACCAGGAAGAAAGAATTGGAATCACCTCTTTTTTAGGTCTTTCTACCTCACATTGTAGCTCAGGTTACGATAAAGTGTACTATAGACTGGGTGGCTTAACAACAAAATATTTACTTCTTGCAGTTCTGGGGACTGGAAGAACAAGGTCAGGGCGCCAGCATGGTCTGGTACTTGGTGAAGGCTCTGTTCTCTATTTACAGATGGCAGTCTTTTCCTTGTTACCTCACATGGCAGAGAGGAGAGAGAGAGAGAGAGAGAGAGAGAGAGAGAATTAGCATGAGGAGCTAGGGAGGGAGGGAGAAAGAAAGGTAGAAAGAGAAAGAAAGCTCTTTCCTGTCTTTTTGTAAGGGCACTAGTCCTAGTCATGAGGGCTCCACTCTCATGAACAAATTACTTCCCTGAAGTCCCACTTCCTAATACCATCACTGTGGGGGTTAGGATTTCAACAATATGAATTTGTGGGGGACACATACATTTAGCCCATAGGGCACTGACTAGATAATAAGCAAAAGTTAGATTCAGCATGGTACAGTACTTTCATGTTCTATTTATTTAAAAATGTGTTCCTATTTATGTCATCCTCTCTTTTGTTGTAATCTGTAATAGATATGAGGAATTTCATCTGTTATTGATACATAACAACATAGAGGAAACTACAAATTAAAAGTGTTCAATCAATAACAATTTTCATAAAATGAAGATATCCATATAACCACCACCCCCAAGCTTAGTTTTTACAGAATAAAGAACATTCAATTATGAAATTTTCTTTCTGTTCTCTGAGACATCAGTTCTCCACATCTGTATTCTATATATCCTTGAGTTAAACTGATACCCAAATTCCAGGTATAGTATCAAAAGAAAATAACCCAACATCTGGTGAGCTTTGCAAATCTGAACTGTTTTTCAGTGATGGAAGATACTACATAATTAACATTTAAAATTAATATTTTTGATACAAGAGATAACGTATGACTGTATACATGTTTTCTTCCTCTGATCTTCTCCTTTGGGTTTACTTTACTACACTAGCTGTTGATTGTCTCCAGTTGGCATGGAGGTGCAAGATAAATCGAGGTGGAAGACCTGACATTGCCAGTTGGGATAATAAATAATATATTGTTATAATAATAGAGCATTATAAATGTTTCAGAAATGATGGTGACAGTTGCACTGTACAAATCTGTCTTTTTTTTTTTTTTAAGATGATTTCTTTTTAAACAGCGAGAAACGGAGGCCATCTGACTGGCATGTATGACAGGCAAAAGGGAAACCCGGATGTTCATGTGTGGGCACAAACCAATTAAGTTGAGTTCGCAGCCAGGATGAAGAATGACTGATGACAAGTCAAACTGTACACATTCGACTGAATGAGTTTACAGGTAAATCTGGCCCAAGGCCATTGCCACTTCATTTCCTTGGCTGGAACACTTGGAGCCGTTAAGTGAACCAAGGAAGCTACTTATTTCTTTTCAAGAAGAGATCTCCTGCTAGGTCTTGCATTGGTTCACACTTTGGTGTGAAGGTTAAAGGGGAAACTGGGCTTCCTATGCATGGCTGAAGACTGGACGTCTGCCTAAACCATTGCTTCTCAACACCAGTGAACTTCAGGAAGTTCCTGGAGTACAGGAAACACAAACTCACACAATACAGATTACAGATGCTCAGGTCTCATCCAAGACCAATTACTCCTGTTAACTAAGGTTTATGGGAGGCATTGCTTTGGATTTGAGCTCTGCACTAGACCCCAGCAGACCAGACCAAACCGGAATGGAGTCACCTGTGCTAAGTGCAACATCAAACTGAACTTTGAAACGGGCCAGTTTTCCTAAAATAACAACAACAACAAACAGGTTTTTCCAGTTAACCTGGGTCAGTGCAATAATTACAATCCCTCTCTGCTTTACCCCTATAAGGAACGTAACTTTGAAACGACCATTGTGCTTTCTGTTTCTGCTTTCTCCGGCCCTTTTCTGCCCATAAAGCCAAGCTCTTCTGTTCATTTTGTCTTGTAGAATGAGGTGCTGCCCGATTGCATCATCAGTCATAAACAAAAGCCAAGCGGATGTTCAAATCTGTTGCAACTTCGTCTTTTGATTCTTCACGTCCCTGGAGGTGGGGCCCAGCATCGGAACAATTTTAAAGCGTCCCCCAGCCCCGGGTGACTCTACTCATGGTTGACAACACCTGGCAGACAGCCGGAATCGCAAACCACCTACAGAAGGGCTGTCCCTGCAGCCTGGGGGAGTTTCACCTCCCAGGTCCAGGTTCCAGGGGCAGAACCAGGGTGACGGCACTCCCTCGGACTAAGGACGGGGCACAGACCCGCCGTGCATCGAACCCCTCCCGCGCCCCGGGCGGCAAGGCTTCGTGCGCAGGCGCGGGCCGAACGCGGAGGCGCATGCGCGGCCGTGAGGGCGGTTCTTCCGGTCTGTGCGTCACCGGAAGGCGGGGCCCGCGGCGCGCCGGGGCGGGGCCTGGGTCGCCGCCCCGGCCGAGCCCCGACCCGCGCGTGCGACCCCGACCCGCGCGTGCGACCCTGACCGCGACCCCCGCCCCCGCCCACATGGCCCGGCACGTGTTTCTGACGGGGCCCCCAGGTAACCCCGCCGGGACTGCGCCCCCGGGAGAAGGGGGGGCGGGGCGCGCGGCCCGGGGGCGCCGGGGCCGTCGAGGAGGGGCGGCCGGTTCCCGGGTTCTGGCCTCGGAGGCTCCTCCCTTAAGTGCTTACGGAGGAGCCGCCGCGTCCACCGGCAGCAGTGGCCACTGCCGCCCTGAAGTCGCGGTGTGCACAAACGGTGTGGCAAGAAGTCTGCACCTGCCGGGATGTGATGCGGAGATGTCGGCGTTCGGCTTCGAATAGTCACAGGCGCGCCCTTCGTCGTGGCGCCC
>CAUYQG010195115.1:0-30350 GCA_963574415.1 Tarsius wallacei
TACCAAGAAAATCAAAATTTTATGAAGAATAAGAATGTTTTTCCTTACATATATCAATATAATTAATTCTATTCCGTGTTCTGTACATAACTTGCACTTTCAATAAATAATTTTTTTAAACATGTAGTAAAAGATTTTTGATTCTAGAAAGGATTCCTAAGAAAATGTGTTATATTTCCTTTTCTGGAGGTTTAAAAAAAACACACTTTTTTTTTTAACTTGTAAGGTTTATATGACCTCTTACCCAATGACAGATCAGGGTCCAGATAACTGATTATTAAACTCCTTAGCATATTATTAAGAGAAAGCTCCAGCAAATTACTGAGCCACTCTACCAGTTCTGTCTCAAAGATCTGAAGATGAACAAATCCTCCAGCGGGGAGCAGAGGGTGTGTCCTGGGATCCTTGGTGAGGAGAGACTGCAGTAAGAGAAAGAAAGAGACCAGGAGAAGGATTCCCAAGGCATCCTCTTCCTTTTATCCTTCACCTCCTTTTCTCCTGCATCCCCAAGTGGACTCTAGCCCCAGGCACCACCAATAAACAGTGGAATCCAGTTCTGTTGTTACTCAGCAGCAAAAAACTGCAAAGTATGTGCCTGTTTGTTTTGCTCCAGAACATCTCCCCTTGGCACATGGGCACATCTAAACTTTGTATCATGTACCAACACCACTGACCCTGGAGTTAACTTTTTACAGTTCAAAATGCGGCCATTCATTTAGCATTTAGGAATGTCTAAGACAAAATTTACCAACAAAGTAGAGCTATGATTACTTTAAATAAAACGTTAGATAACTCAGTTGTATACTAAAGTTAGAGTGTTCTAAATATACATATGTTATCAGTATGGGTGTTTTTGAAGTCTGTTTAAAGTTACTAAGAAATATTCCAGGCCTAAACTCTAAAATAGGAAAATCAGACATTTAAGGCATTGGTTGTTAAAATTGTGAATAAGATTCTTGATAGATTGATTACTTAATGGCAAGTGTGACAAGTGTGACAACAGATTTAGGAATAACATTACCATTTCAGTAAAAATAAATAAGAATATTACTAATGATTAGTTTTTTAATACTTTAAGTAATGTTGAAGACATCAAAGGTGTTGAAAATTGATATTAGCAGATTGAAGGTTTGTGTAATGATCTTTGTCACAATACCACTTACATAACTCCTATTCAATATATTTCAGAAATATTTTCAACTCCTGATTCTTTTTTCTTACTGTCCATTCATTCTATTCTTCTTTTTTCATGGCTACATTTCAATTTAAGTCCTTAGATATTTTTTTCTGGATGAGGTTCCCCTATCTTCAAAGTTTGCCCTTTTGTTCATTTTGCATGGTACTACCAGACTAAGCTTTATAAAGCAGAGTTTTTCATCTCTTGCTTCTCTCTTGATGGGTTCCAATTTTCCATGTAAATAATTCTAAACTTTTTAGCATGGCATTTAAGTAAGTCTTCAATCTAATTTTCCAGGCTTCGTTCCAACTACTGCAAAATCTATACTATTTCTGTATCTAATATATAATCATTTTCACATAGCATGAAATCCCATCTCCTACAATGCTGTACCTTACCCTTGTCCTGTGCTATGTTTTCAACTGCTGAAATCCTACTGGTCTCCCAACCAAAATATTGATCTTATGTGCAATCCTTGAATGAATACCAGGCACTTAGAACTTCCAGAGCGCTTTGGTCATGCCTATAATGCAGCATGAATCATATACTGCTTCACATTTTAATTATGAAAGGCATAGGTCTTATTAATTCCCCGGCTCCCTAGATGAAATTCAAACATGCCACCCCCTTAACATGTAGACTAGAACACAATCAACAAGGTATTTCTTGCATTGAATTGAATGGTTGAGTATATATGGCAAAAGAGAAAGAGAGAGAGAGAGGACCATATCATATTTTACAAAGATCCTAAAAGAAAATTGCTTGAGTATTATTGTTTGCATAGATGATTTATTACAAATTTACTACTCATTTTGAGTATTTCAAAGTCCCAGGAATCCTGCTAGATCAAGGATTCAAATAAAATTAAGAACTAGTTCCTGCATTCTAAGAACTTAAAACCTAACAAGGAAGACAGGAACCCAGATATATTTAACAATAATACAATGACATAAGTATTCCAGAAAAGGTTAAAACAAAATGCCTTGAAGTCACAGAAGAAGGAGCAATTAATCCTTGAAGAAAGTAGGCAGTAACAGGATATGGACCATTCTAAGTTCTCTGAAGTAGACTTGAAAGAAAAGTAGCTATTGGCAAAATAATGATGAGGCCAAGCCTGGTATAGCCATGTAGATGATGCATTGGTTAACATCATTCAAGGGCATCGTTCAGTTAAGTTATGACACAATGGTCTCCTGGGATTGTGTATCCTTGTGGACAGAGAAAGAATAAGCCAGGCTGAGAGGTGTGAATTCCATTTTAAGTAGCTGTCTTGACATCACATATAAGCCCAGTTACAATTTTACTCATATTTCACCTTCTGATTTGTCTTTTTTTATGCCTCCTTTCTATAAGATTCAGGAATTCTTTTTATAACCTCTACTAAAAGGAGAAGCAAAGAACATGGCAATTCTTGTCACTCCAATATTCACTAGAATACTTGTAGAACAAAATAGGTTGCAAATTTGAATGATCAAACCTAGAGAAACCTTAGCAATCATTTTTTAAATTGAATAGTTTTCAAACTTTTTAAGTTATTTCTCTTTCTTCAAATTAAATTTTGCTAATATCAATATGAAAACCAGAAAAAAATGAATGTTCTTTTCTCTGAGTCTTTCCTCCCTCATCTACTCTTGCTGATTCTTTGAAGCCATAAAGATTCAAAGGCACAGTTTGGACATTGCTGGTTTGTCTAGACCTACTTCCCCTTTTATAATTGAGGAAATAGACATTCAAAAAATTTGAAGTACCTTGTGCAAGTTCATAGCAGCAATTAGTGGCAGAATAGAAATAGAAGTCCCTTAACTGGCATGCCACGGTTCTTTCAAGATAAAAGTAATTCTATTTACATAGCAAAATGAGCATGAGGTCCAAGGGTCTCACAAGGTGACATTTAGGATAGAAAGAGACTATTTCTTTTTTATGATAAGACAAGACTTCATTGAGAATCAGTAATTCATTGTTAAGTAATTCAGAATCAATGCTAAGTCTTTTATTTTATTCTGTCTTTCCTTCATTTTGATATTGACTTACCAAAAATGACAGCTCTCAGATCCTCTAACTTCTTGATCCTAGACAAGGGAGATGGTTAAAGAAATTTATCTCCATGATGCCATTGACTAGTCAAGCACTTTCCTGCTGTAGAACTCAAAGTTCAATGTAAAATCTCCTCCAGTTTAAAAAGGCAGAAAAAAGCTAAGATGACTTTCCTCTTATCCCATAGATTGCAAGGAAGAAGAAAAAGAATGTTTAGATTCCTTGGCTAGCCCAACGTGTCATATTTTTTACAGATTAAGTGATCTTAAAAACTATATATGACATATACATACACATATTGAGAAAGACAATCAAAATCATCAATATACAGTTATTATAAATTATGTTCTTTGTCAAGAAAGTTTAGTAACTTTGACTTATGGAAATAAATGTAAAAAAAAATAGTGTTTGTCTATATAGATCCCTGCTACTGGCAATTATTAAATCTCCAGCCTGGGAAACTTATTGGGATCTTGTCTCTACAAAATATCAAAAAAATTAGCTGGGCGTGGTAGCACACACTTATAGTCCCAGCTTGGAAGGGTGAGGCAGAAGGATTGTCTGAGCCTAAGAGCTGCAGGCTGTGGTGAGTCATGAGTGTACCACTGCACTTCGGCCTGGATGACAGAGTAAGACTATGACTCAAAAATTAATTAATTAATTAAAAGCAGTTTAAATAACTTAAATAGCTTGATACTATATCATGACAAGATATTTAATGAAAGGAGCAATATAAATATTGATTATTGAGTTCAAATATATTAATACTTATGAAAGTCAAGAAAGTTTTAGGTATTGGACAAAAATAGCAAGATATGACTTACAAATATAATGTAAATGTGACTCAATGAATACTGACAGATTATAAATGCAGATTTTACATAAAGATCTTAAAGATTATCAGGTCATTGTTTTTGAGGTATATGGATATTCTTGATTTTTTTTTTTTGAGTCGGAGTCTCATTCTGTCGCCCAGACTGGAGTGCAGTGGCCGCTCCCGGCCACTGCAGCCTCGACCTGCTGGGCTTCAGCAGTCCTTCCGCCTCAGCCTTCCAAGTAGCTGGAACTACAGGCATGAGTTACCACACCCGGCTAATTTTTTTGTTTTATTGTAGAGATGAGGTCTCACCAAGTTGCCCAGGCGGGTCTCGAACCCCCAGGCTCAGGCAATCCACTCACCTCAGCCTCCCAAGGCACGGGATTACAGTCTGAGCCACCGAGCCTGGCTTATTCTTGATTATTACCAGCACTGAAGTCATCTTACCTTATTTCCTAACAGATTAGGGAATTGAAGACAATGCAAAAGTTTCTCTTTCTAGGTATACCTCAACTGCATTTCACCGCCCAAATCTAAATGTCTACTGTAAAACATTGTTGGTCTAGCAGGAAGATATAGATGAATTTTCTAAACAGATCACAATTTCCCAGTCTTTTCCAAAATTAAATGCTACTGTGTACCCTGATTTTCATTTGATGTCACTAACTTCAATCCTCTAAGAAAATAGAACACAATAAACAGGCTTGCAGAGTAGTGTCTTGGAGAAATATTTTATAACTTACAGATAGTAACTCATTGTAAATGTCTGAGAAAAGTTAATTAGAAATGATTCTGTGCCGGGCTCGGTGGCTCAGACTGTAATCCCGCGCTTTGGGAGGCTGAGGTGAGTGGATTGCCTGCGCCTGCGGGTTTGAGACCCACCTGGGCAACTTGGCGAGACCTCATCTCTACAATAAATCAAAAAATCAGTCAGGCATGGTAGTGCATGCCTGTAATTCCGGCTACTCGGAAGGCTGAGGCGGAAGGATCGTCGGAACCCAGTGGGTTGAGGCTGCAGTGGCCGGGAGCAGCCACTGCGCTCCAGTCTGGGCAACAGCTTTAAGGAAGCCCTAAACAAGTTTTTAATTTGTTAAGTCCTACCGTTTCAAATATCTCTCCATACACACACACACACACACACACACACACACACACACACACACATACCAAAAAAGCCGCTGGTACAAAAAACAATATCAAATTAATGACTAGTTACTAGCTGAACAAAAATGAAAATGTTTTGATTTAAATTACAAGGTTAACATATATTACATCTGCAATTATTAAAGTATTTTTACAAATTATTCTTATGCTTTGAGGTCATCTACTCTCTCTAAATATAAGAATATTCACGAAGATTATATGCTCTCTGGTAGAAGTTATTTTATCAAGAAAAGATTTAAGGTTGAGCCATTCTCCAAAGTCATGTATGCTAGATGCTAACCTTTACTTCAGAAAGCAATTCTACAGAACTGTTTGCATGTTGAAATCTGTTCAGCAGAGCAAGCAAGGGCTCTTCAGGCATAGGCCTGAAACTCTGTCTCTAAAAAGGAAAGTCTGTCTTGGCAGTTGGGGGATGGGAAGAATATGATGTCCAACCACTTTCTCTACCTGGCTGGTCTCCAAGTACATGACGAATTGCAAAAATACAGCATACAAAAGGAATATTTATGTGTCTTCCTCCTTCATCAGATACACAGTATTTTTTCTTCCATGTCACAAAAATTGTAACTGCAATTTACAAGTATATGCACAATCAAACTGCTATTGATTTAGCGATGCATTTCTTTGATGTCCCTTGCCTTAACCTCATTTATAAAACTGCTTTGCATTATTTCAAACTGTCAATGATTTGTGACTCATGAATATTCAAATCTAATTTGCACTTACCTTTTTGGTATGCATGCTTACTTGCAATATGTCTCTACATTTGCCCTTTTGTTTTTTATTTATTTGTGGATTGTTTTATTGAAATAATACTCTTTTAAAAGCATAGTATGTCCATTTAAAAACATCATGAGTGGTTGATGATTGACTTTTCTTGATCTTAGTGCATTGTCTCTACGTTTTCCTTCTTAGCAAGTTTAGTCACTCTCTAAACGTGCCTCTAGTATTAAAAATAGCCATGCTTTTGCTGGTTGATGTCAATTTCAGTGGGATGAGTTTAGTTTTACTGGCCTATGTGTCTCTAGCAAAGAGTCAACAATTTTTAAATGAACTTGAGCCTTTCACAAAAAATTTAAAAAAGGAAGGGATTATTTCTGGTGGAAAAACAAAAAGTTCATGCAGAATTGAGCCCTTCATGTCATTGTGGATCAACTTTTCCACTTACATTGTGGAATGCCAGAAATGAGACCTAATGCTCTCAAGTACTAAAAAACCCTTTTAGATGTCTTTCAGATGATGATAGCTAAAGGAGACACCCAGGACTTTGTGGATTGCAGGCATGTCAGTAATGATTGAAGCTCCAAAACAGAACAGGGAGCCACCTGCCTACAGAATGGGCAGAGTTTCTTCTTGCAAAACCTGTTCAGGGACAAATGGGCAGAGTTTCTTCTTGCAAAACCTGTTCAGGGACAAATGGAAAGCGTTGTTACCAATAAATAAATAAATAAATAAATAAATAAAAATGAAGCAAAGGACACCTCTTTTGTAATTGATTTCTGGACTCAATTGTGATTTCTAAGAAAATCCAAACAATTAAATGTCCTACCCTGCCAAAAGAAACACTTTTTTCAAATATTTATATCTTTATGCCAGTAGCTAAAATAGAAAGATAGTTTATGGCATTTATGATGCAATAACTGTGGATGTCTTTAGTTTGCATTATGCTTAATTTCAGTTGGTCACCTATTGCCTTCCATTGCACAATAAAGTTGTCCCCAAATTTACTAAATAGTTCTACACAAAGGATAAACACAGCTCTCAGTTCATCTTATCTAGTCAATGACCTGTTTATCTTTTTACAAGTTTCTCATTGTCCCTCAATGAGAGGGACATATTTCCTCAGATGATATTATCTCCTTCCAAAAGCTGCTAAATTGCTAACCAATCTTTATTGTAGTCATTTTTTTAAATTTAGGAAACAAATATTTTCATTTTTTTATTTTAAAAGAATATGTTTCACCATTTTTTATTGTTTATGTTTGTTTAAACCAATATCTGTTGTCTAAAAGATCTCATGATGTTTTCCAACTTCATCATTTTCTTCATGATTGTTGGTATCATTATTTCCCTCTATTTTAAAAACCAAACATTAGAGATTCACTGAGGCCCATAATATGCTACCCAAAGCTATCTATGGGGCAAACCCCACCACTGGATGCTATTGTTGCACATCTAACCCAATGGTTTATGTCATCCTGATGCCTGGCCCATGTATCAGAGGACTCCTCCCTGAGAGAAAGGGAACACTTTGGAACAAGGGTTCCAGTATTATGTTCCTTGACTCTGCTACTAACTTATTTTGTAAATTAAAGCAAATTGCCTACTCCTGAATAGTCTCAATCTCCACCTCATCTGGGAAACAGGAACATCCCAGTAATAATAATGGTGCCTACCTTAGATTGTTACGGATATTAAATGAGGTTATTCAAATGCAGTGCTTGGGTACTGGATGCCAGTTACACAATGCCCAATAGGGATCAGCTATTCCTATAGCCTAATTTTTGCCAGAAGTTGTACCTAGTCTCTGGTCAATTTAATTTAAAGTGAGCAAAGTTTGTCTTCTCTAAATCTATTCCATATTTCGCCCATTGTGTATCAGCAATACAGTTAAAGTGTTTGCTCCCGACTCTAGGACTGGGTCTTTTCTTTAATCAGTGATTGGTTCAGGACCCCTGGATAAACCTTCCATAAAGTCATACAAATGAAATATGAGGGAAAGTTTGCTAAGGCCATCTTATTTTTTTTCTTTTTTTGCACATCTTCCCACAACAGCATCCAGAGAAAGAAACAGGAACTCTTCCTTTCAGTGTGGTTGTGGGAAGATAAGAGGTTCAGAACTCCTGCAGCTAGATGGCTAGCAGCCTGAGGATGAAGTTGACACACATAAGAAAGCAGAGCCAAGAAAACTGAAGGGAAAGAGAGATGGAGCCTGCCCCACCTCTTGCCAGTGGCATAACTTTATTCCCTTATTGCTTAAGCCACTCAGAATTGGGTTTTCGGTTACTTGCAACCAAAAACATCCTAACTGATTCAGGAAAGCAGACTAAAGTGCGGTCCAGTCCTCAAGTTTACAGGAGCATAAAACATGTTGTAACCCCTACTGCCTTCCCTAAGTCAGTGGCCCAGCCACACCTCCACAGTGTGTCTGTCTTTCTGAAAATAGATAAAAGATTCAGAGCAAGGTTCTCTCCAAGGTTCTCTCCAGTCTCCTAAATAACCAACAAAACCCACGAAGTGCTTTCTTTGCTTTTGCAGAAATAGTATTCAAAGCAAAGATGCTACCTCTGTCCTGCTTCTGTAACCTCATCTCAGATCAACAGTTTGCAGAATTGTGTGCTCAAAATGTACTCTGGATTGTACACTTTTCACCTTCTGGAAAATCACAACCTAAAGTAGGATCTTATCCAATGGCATAAAACCTAAGTAAAAATTATTCTATGATTAAGTTAACGTTCCTGTTTCTAGCTGACCAACTTAATCTGATACCTGTAACTTAAAATAAGTTGATGTTCTAAGCTTCATTTTTCATCTATATAAGAAGGATAAATCCAGTTTGCTTTATCTGTTAGCAATCCAAGTAATGGGTTGTATGATCAAAATAAGCAATTCCCAACTAAAAATCCAACAATATACTTTTCATGGTCCCAGATTGGTTCAGTTGTTCTCCAGCTCCACCCACCCCATCTGTCTCAAACTATCCATGATTTAATCTTATCAGGAGTTCTCAGGACTTTAGTTCTTGTATTCCTTTGAATAGGCAGTAAGGAGAGAAGCCAAGTAATTCTCTACCTGCCTTAAAATACATAGAATCATAGATCTGGAGACATCTGTAGATAGTATCTAAAGGACTAGCCACAAATTATGCCAGGGACATGCCTAGGGCCATAAATCAAAAGCAAGTCATCTGACTCCCTAGCCAGCATCACTGCTGCTACACCACTATGCCTCTCAGGTAAAGTGGCTCTTAAAAGATGTATGGATAAATATATTACTAAATTTAATCTGTAGAGTGGTCCTTTGTTACTCAATATATACTCATGAGAATCTATATCATGCCTCAGCTTTATAGAACTACTTTATGTATTCTAAGATATAGAAAGTCAAGTCACTACCCATCTTCCTATAGATTTTTTTGCAGCATGTTACAAGATGTCCTTTCTGCTGTTTTTGAAAACTAGAAGTAGTAAAGATAAGTGGCTTTCTTATTGATCCTCCTATGCTGGGACTTGACAAACTGGCAGTGGAGGCCACTGTCACTGCGGTCTTGGACTTACCACGTGGAGGGCATTCACAAACCGCTGAATGAGAAGCTCCTCTGCCCATCCAAGAATCCCACTAATATCAATCTTAGAAACCAACAATGGGAGCACCTTGACTAGTTATAAACATATGGGTTTTTTATAGAAGATTTTCAAAAATCTAGATTAGAACTACATCAATAAATTAATTCAGGTTCCTACTTTAATTTGTTGTGATGCTTTAAAAATTGATTTTCAGTGGTGTCTTTTTCCTACTTCTAAAGTGAAAATAATTATATTGGTCATATGTGAGTATTCCAAATACTGCTGTAAGAACTAATAAGATCTTATATTTCAAATGTCATAAAATATATGCCATTCATGAATTAGTATTTTATTGATCTTGCATACATATGTGAATTTCTTATAGCATAGTGACTAAATAATCTCTCTCACACACACACCCAGTAAAAAATAAAAATAGAAATCAAGTGATTCAATGTAAAAATTCTGCCCCCCCCCCACACTAACTGTGTATCTCTAGTTTAAAAGTTTTTGCTTAATTCAAAGCTGAAATCAGGACCTGTAAAGAAACTTCATTAGATTTCTTTTTCAAAAATACTTCAAAACCAGTTGCAAATCAGTCATTAGTGAAACAGCATCTATAACCCCTGGGATTATTGACCAATAGGACAAGGATGGATGAGATTGTATCCAAGTAGCCTTTACAGGATGTCTTCTCTTTTCTACTGATATTCATTAGGGTCATAGAAGCATTCAACTTAGGAAGTGTAAAAAGAAGCATAGCGGAATTCTATTCCTATAAGTAGGAATCAAAAGGGAACATCCATATACATGTAACAGACATTGAAAATATAGTAGTGTCTAAAAAAAAAAGAAAGAAAATATAGTATGAGAATACTAATATATATCAGTATGCAATATGTTTGAAAACTTATAGAAATGGATAAATTAATATATGATAACTTACTGATTCTGACTTAAAAAGAAATAGACTGGGCACAGTGACTCATACCTGTAATCCCAGCACTTTACCAAGCAGAAGTGTGAATGAAGATTGCTTGAGCCCAGGAGTTTGAAACCAGCCTAGGCAACATAGCAAGATCCCACCTGTACAATAAAAAATTTAGAAAGTAACTTGGCATAGTGGTGCGTGCCTATAGTCCCAGCTACTCGGAAGGTTGAGGCAAGAGGATCACTTGAGCACAGGAGGTTGAGGCTGCAGTGAGCGGTGATCACACAACTGTACTCCAGCCTTGGTGACAGAGAAAGATTCTGTCAAAAAAAAAAAAAAGAAGAGCCGGCTTGGTGGCTCAGCCTGTAATCCCATGCCTTGGGAGGCCGAGGTGAGTGAATTGCCTGAGCCCGCAGGTTCAAGACCCACCTGGGCAACTTGGCGAGACCTCATCTCTACAATAAATCAAAAAAATTAGCCGGGCGTGGTAGCCCATGCCTGTAGTTCCAGCCACTTGAAAGGCTGAGGCGAAAGGATCGCTGGAGCCCAGCAGGTCGAGGCTGCGGTGGCCGGGAGCGGCCACTGCACTCCAGTCTGGGTGACAGAGTGAGACTCCAACTCAAAAAAAAAAAAAGAAGAAGAAAGGAAAAGAAAAAAGAAATAGTAGATCTAAATTGTATCAAAATTCTTTAAAAAACTGAATCAGTAATTAAGAATTTTTTTATTTTATTTATTTATTTATTTATTGTAAAGATGAGGTCTCGCCAAGTTGCCCAGGCGGGTCTCGAACCCGCGGGCTCAGGCAATTCACTCACCTCGGCCTCCCAAATCGCGGGATTACAGGCTGAGCCACCAAGCCCGGCTAAGAATTTTTTTAAAAGGCTAACATTATGTTAGAAGTCAACACTATGCAATTTTTAAGAGACAGATAATTTCAATGATTTACTAATTTATTTAGAGAATAAGAATGGGGGAAACCCTCTCTAGCGCCAATTCATTATATGAGGCTAATATAACCTTGAGAGGAAAGAAAGAAATAAAGCTGTGATTTTTCTGTAGACTATATAATTATCTACATTGAAGGCCCAAATAATTTATAGACAAACAGATATATAAGAGAAGTGGGCTGGAGATACTGGGGAAGCACTGAAGCTGGGATGTTGGCTAATTATACAGAGGAAAAAAAGTGGATTCTTATGTCACCTCTTTTTTTTTTTTTTTTTTTTTTTTATTAGTCAAATGACCTTTTATTGAAATATATTTCATTTTTGCTTCTTAAATAGCGGGACATTCCACTGCGCCACTACTGATGTCATCCATGATGTCATGGGGGTGGCGGCCATCAACATGGCAACCCACAGACTGAGCAGTCCCCAGAACCTTTTTAATGGTTCCAGAGAGCTCTCTCGCTAAAGACCGGTGTCGCGTTTGTGGGCAATGTTGACAATCTCATCAAAAGTCATGTTCCCACTGTGTTTAGTGTTCTTCTGTTTCTTTCTGTCTCTCGGTGGTTCCTTCAGGGCTTTAATGATCAGGGCAGAGGCAGAAGGTACAACCTCAATCTGGGCCTGTCTGTTCTGAATGGTCAGTTTCACTGTAATCCTCAGACCTCTCCAGTCACCAGTTGCCTTGGCGATATCATCACCAACCTTTTTTGGAGACAGACCCAGGAGGCGGATCTTGGGGGCCAGTGCAGATGTGGCCCCGACCTCGCCCCGGGTGCATCTCAGGTACACGACTTTGATCTCGTTGGGGTGGAACTTGGGCGGCATCGCGGAGGCAGCTGGTGTCGGATGAACCCGGATTCCCGCCGACCCAAGAAGGTTGCACCTGGGCCTCCGTCGAGCCAAAAACCGAAAGCCTTATGTCACTTCCACATGCAAAAGATCAAATCCCTGTTGGTATAAAATAAATATAGAAAGAAAAGACAATGTGTTGAGATAGGAGGTTTGGGGTTAACAGAATAGGAAACAATGTTTTTTTACAAGACACTTAAAGCATAAGTCATAAAAGAAAATATTGATAAGTTAAACTATAATAAAACTTAAAACTTGTTCTTACAAAAACATTTCAATATAATGAAAACAAGCCATTTGTTTATCTTTTTCTTTTTCTTTTTTTCGAGTCGGAGTCTCACTCCATCGCCCAGGCTGGAGGGCAGTGGCTTGCTCACAGCCATCCAGTGTCAACCTGCTGGGCTCCCGTGATCCTTCCGCCTCAGTCTTCCAAGTAGCTGGAACTGCAGGCGCGCTATTATGCCTGGTTAATTATTTATTTATTGTAGAGATGCCCGGGCTGGTCTCAAAGCTATTGGCTCAGGCAATCCACTCGCCTTGGCCTCCCAAAGCTTTGGGATTACAGGCTGAGCCACCGAGGCTAGCGCGATTTGTTTTCAATGGAAAGGAGATATATACAATACAGAATTAATAACATTAATGGTAAAAGACAACTCAATAGAAAAATGGGGAAAATACATAGATATGTATTTCACCAAAGTGGAAATATAAATTTTTAAAAGGCATATGAAATACTCAGTCTTACTAGTGATTTAATGTTAAAAACCACAGTGAGATTTTTTTCTTTTCTTTTTTTTTTCAAATCATCATATTGGAAAAAAAGAAAGAAAGAAGAAGAAGAATACAAAGATTACCAAGTGTTAACAGAGGAGGTTTTGGGTCAACAGGATGCTTTATATACTGCTAGCAAGAGTGGAAATTACTACAATCAGTCTGGAAAATAGTTCATAGTATCTTGGAAAGTTGAACATCTTAATACCAAAAAATTGGACAATGTACTCTTATCTTAGGTTTGCAGTCTAAATCTAGAAAAATCTTTACACGTGAACATCGAGGGACACATGCCAGAATGCTTATTACAGAATGCTTCATAATAAGAACAACAACAAATGACAACCATCCAAGGAAGAAAGGATAAATAATTTGTGTCATATTTACACAATGGAAGGTCAAGCATTAAAAAAAAGAATGAACTATAACTTCACACACAAAACAATGAATCTTAAAATGTAATTTTGATTGAGAAAAAGGAATCCAGAAAGACTACCTTGAGTGTGATACTATTTTTACACACACATACAAAAAGCAAAATGAAACAATTTACTGCTTTGGAATGTATAATACAGATATAGGTATATGTATAGAGACAGAGGTTACTATATTAATAACATTTGCAATGTTATTGTATTACATATAATTTGTATTAAATATATATAGTTCAGAAATACACACTTAGAAAAACTATTAACAAAAAAATGAGAGTGGTGGATTACTCCAGTGGGAAGAAGCCAAAGAATGTAAAGAAACACATGAATATATGCCATGTTCTTCTGTTTAAGTTGGATAGCTAGTTATAAATTTGTGTTTGTTTATGTAACACATAAGTATGTTATATATATGCTTTTGTAAGTAACAAATATTTTACTAAAAATAAGAGTTAAAAGATAATAAGCAATCATTTTTAAAACAGTAATATTATGACCACGAGGACAGGAAATAGACGGAAATGTGAGATATTAGAAATATTTAGAAATATTTTAATATTTATTATAATATTAGAAAACGCTCATAGCATCAAAGAATGAGAGGGATGAGTGCAGTGAGGGGCTTCTGAGAAAGAAAGGAGGAAAGGAAAGAAAAAGGAAGGGTAGAGCAAGGGACAGTGGGAGAAAAGGGTGAAGATAGTGAGTCATTGTCAAAGAAATAAGTCTCCACAGAACATGGATCACTTCAGGACCATTGGATTCAGAGCGTAAATGTGTACGCTATATACTCGGGACTTCTTCCCTCAAAAATTGACTATTCAGCCAGAGGGACCAAAAATGACTGAGGATTAAGATAGAAATTGTCAGGGAGGTCATAACAAAACAAGTTGAAAAGTGAGAGAGGCCTTGGGATGTTCACTTAAATTCATTCATACCCTCTGGCCTATTTTCAGGAATCCACTCTAAGAAAATAACCCTGAGTTCTGAAAAACCTTCAAACCCAAAGATATTCACTACAGCATTACACATAAAAATAAATAAAATATATACATAAACTTAGTGTCCAATAACAGTGAGTGAAAAAGTAAAGTATGTGACTTGATTTAATTGACGGTATCTATTTAAATTGATGACCATAAGGAATTTGAGCAGTTAAGTAGTATGCAAATTTAATGCACAGTTAATTAAACCTTTTATAGGGAACTATACATACAAAACAACACACAGAAATAAACTAAAATTTTGGCTGCAGTTGTATTTGGATACCTTTCCTATGGGTCATTTTTTTCCCCTTTTATCTGTTTTTCTGCATTGCCACATTGTCTTTAATAAGTATATATTACTTATAAAACCCAAAGAAAATTAAAGGCACATTTCTTAATGCTTTAAAATGGGTGGAAAATAAAGTAAATTTTTAAAAAATGACTAATGGATTGGCAAGAAATGACCAAGAAACCAGAGAACACAGTGAGGATCACAATGAAGATGGAATAGTTTGTATTAATCAAAGATAAGAATATGGCAGCCTTAAAAAAAAAAACTGAAGCTCTACTTTGAAGATGTTAAAAATCATTTTAAATTACAAGCTGTAGCCGTAAATATGAGTGGCTAAAATGAATATGTGCATACATACATACACACACAAATAATTAATGTGAGTGGAGATGGATTTTGAGATGTGGGTGGACAAAAAAACAGGGAGATGAGTGGGGATGATCAGTGTGAGTGGGTAAGAGCAACTTAACAAGCGTTAGCTAGGGTTCTACACCTCTGTGGTTTGAACTTCAACAGAGACACAAATATTTGGCAGCATTATCACAGTAAGGTAAATTATACTTAGACATCAATTAAAATCGAGATAGAAATGACCGATTTTGTGATGAATAGGTAAAAATAACCAATTTAAATTGTGTTATGTTTATTAGTACGTCCATTTGTATACAAAGACAGCCTGGGTTCTAAAATAAATGGCCCTTCTTCACCACGCTTAGGTTCCCACTCATTTTTGCAACTATATGTTTATGTCTCTAATAAGCCTGGCCCTATTCATTATATAAAAAGATCTACTTGGTAAAGTACATTAATGAAATCTTTGTAGGTGCCATTTTCAAGGAGTCTGTGTGCAACACCACCTTTTAAATTTATCCCACTTTTCCTGTCATACATTCTAGTCACCAAAGGAAACGTTATTTAAATTTTTCTCAGTTTCTGCATATACCTCAGTCAACCTCT
Source organism: Tarsius wallacei (assembly GCA_963574415.1). Taxonomy (NCBI): domain Eukaryota; kingdom Metazoa; phylum Chordata; class Mammalia; order Primates; family Tarsiidae; genus Tarsius; species Tarsius wallacei. Next base: position 15,643 of record CAUYQG010195115.1, read on the forward strand.
TACAGTAAAAGATAATAAAATATTATATATGCTTTTTTGGTTTTATTACTAATACATATATTACTAAAAGATACATCTTAACAAATTGATATCATCAATAATTTGGAAAAATCTGGAAGGATAAAATATAATTGGATTGAGACATACTGCTCTTGCTAAAATTTAGTTTTGACCCAAAAAAGCTTCCTCTGCACTCAGTGGCCCCTAACCCATACAGCCTCTTCAAGACTTGCATAGTAGCCCAGGTATGTTTCTACCTTTGTTCATACCAAAATCTGTTTATCTTCTTACCTTTACTTTTCTCTAAAAACCCTTTGGAGTTGAGAATATATTTAATTAATCTTTTTCTTTTTCTGAGTTGGAGTCTCATTCTGTCACCCAGGCTGGAGTGCAGTGGCATGCTCATGACCACCGCAGCCTCGACCTGCTGGGCTCGGGCAATCCTTCCGCCTCAGCTTTCCAAGTAGCTGGAACTACAAGCGCTTGCCACCATGCCCGGCTAATTTTTTTGATTTATTGTAGAGACAAGTTCTGGCCAAGTTGCCCAGGCTGGTCTTGAACCCCTGGACTCCGGCAATCCTCTCATCTCGACCTCCCAAAGTGCTGGGATTACAGACTTGAACCACAGCGTCCGGGTAATTAATCTTTATATGTCAGCACCCATAAGAGCTCCTGGAGAATATTGTAAGCTCAATAAATATTTGTTTGAATAATTGATTGAAAGTGGGAATCAATGAGTACCACATGTTCTTACTCATAAGTGGACCCTGAACATCTAGCATAATACTTCAAGAAAAGGATTAGCAGTAGCGGGACACTGTCAGGGGAGGGAGGGAGGCAGGAGAACATAACATCAGTAAAGGTGCCTGATCCTAATTCAGGTAAAGTGAGGCCCAGTGGGAGGCCAAAACTTCACCTGTACATAAACCACTTATGTTCCCAATCCTGACTAATACCCCACATCTTTAAAATAAAAATTAAAAAAGAAAGTTGGAATTAATGATTGAGTAATTTCTATCATATTATTAGTGTTATCAAATTGCGAATATCTGTGGGTCAGTGTTCTGGTTCTATATGAGTTCATAGCACAGTAGTACATTCTAAAAAATGATAAAGTACATACTTAATTTATACTAATCCAAAAATCGGTCTTTATTTAAAAATTAATTTTGGAGCCGGGCTCGGTAGCTCAGCCTGTAACCCTGCACTTTGAGAGGGTGAGGTGAGTGGATTGCCTGAGCCCGCGGGCTCGAGACCTGCCTGGGCAACTTGGCGAGACCTCATCTCTACAATAAATCAAAAAATTAGCCAGGCATGGTAGCGCGCACCTGTAGTTCCAGCCACTTGGAAGGCTGAGGTGGAAGGATCATCGGAGTCCAGCAGGTCGAGGTTGTGGTGGCCGGGAGCATGCCACTGCCCTCCAGTCTGGGCGACAGAGTGAGACCCCTACTAAAAAAAAAAAAAAAAAATTAATTTTGGTATAACCTATATGTCTTAAAACATTATTAGGCCTCCTGGTAAAACTTCCAAGTATTGTTTATAAATTTGTTCTTAACCTGTCAAGCATATATTGCTCTCTCTGTTACATACTCATTTTATTCTTAGCAAAATCACTGGATTCTAAATTGCAATGACATTCTTTCATTTCATTTCAACAATAACTTAGTAAAGACAAGTCCAGTGGAAGAACGAAAAAATGCTTTCTACTTCCTGCACCTCTGCCTCTAGCTCATCTAACCCTTTTCTAACATCTATGAAAAAAGGAATTTCCTTGTTGTGGCAAGAACAGTGAACTTCCAGCAGGAAATTCAGGGATTTGGTCCCAGGGTTGTTACTACCTTGAGTTAATTAGACTTTGAATGCATACTCTAACTGGTCAGGGTCTCCATTTCCTCCTATATAAAATGAGGGGGTTGTACCCCATGATAAGTGTAGAAATAACGAAAAGTCTTATTTATTAAGTGTTTTACTATATGCAAAGAACTGCACTATGTGCTTTACATGCATTATCTCATTTAATTTTAATCCTCCAAACACGTTTATAAGGTATATCATTCAAGGTCCAGCAGGAAACAGATGGTACACATCAAATTGAGTAATTTGAGGAGAGCTTAATAAAGGAACTATATTAAAAAGGTGTGAGCAGGGTGTTAGGAAACCACAAGGGGCAGTGCAGTGCCCTAAGGGTAGTACTAGAGAGGGACATGGTTACCTAAACTCAGCGAACTCTGGGAAAAGGACTGCTTGAGCTGAGGCTGGGATGCAGCCAGCTCACGGGGTCCCTGGGAATCAGCAACCTTGCCTCACTCTTCCCATTCTGGGCAAGCCCAACAGGAACAAGGGCCATTCTAAAACCATCCGTATCAGCCTCCAGGGCCACAAAGCAGGTTGGAGAAAATAAAGAGTGGATCTGGAGTTTCTGACAGAAGATATCCAGTAACATCAACTATTGTTATGACGATCATATGCATGAAGTTAACTGAGGTTTAAAGAGGTTAGGTGGTTTACTAAAGAGTTCACAGTCAGCATTGGACAGACCTAGTATTTAGCCCCTTCCTTTTGGACTCCAGAGTCTGGGCTCCTGATTGCTTTTCAGTCCCTGGAGTCCCTTTTTTTCCTTCTAGGGTTAAAAACAGCTTGAGAAGCGATCACCTTCAACCTTCTCTCTTAGAGTTGTTTGAATGAGATGTCTCCCTATTTAGGACCTGAGTCTTGCAAAGACCTCAGTCACCTTTGAAAAGCTAGTAGCCTGTATGTTCGCTCTTCCTGTTCCAATACTGTGGCTTTGTACCCTGACATGTAAATTTAACTTATAACCCTGAATGAGACACTAGCAGGGACAAAGTTGTGAGTCAAAAGGAGGGAACAGTATTTTTTACTATTAAAAAATGTGTTGCTTCTGACATGCTCTCCTAATTAAGTAAAATAAAAGAATTTTCCTTACAAAGAGTTGTCTAGTGGATAGCTTTGTTTAGGGTCAGGGGTAAGAAGTTAGGAGGGAAATGAACTGATGATTAGATTTTCCAATTTGACGTGCTGGGGTAAGAACACAAACCAAGACTGTGTTAAATGCGTTCCAGTAGACTGTGAAAGAAGTGAGCAGAATGCAAGATGTTTAAATGAAGTGAAACTAAAATCTAGTATTAAACATATTCTTCAATATCCTTATGAGGGTCCTTAAGATAAGAAAAGGAAAGAAAATTCTCATAGAGTGAGTAGTCAGAGGTGGTTAATTACTCCTTGTGTGAGAATTAAATTTGCTGAAGAGGAAGACTGAAGCAATTATCCAAGGTCAAGGGGCCCATCCCCAATCTGTCTGCTCCTCTGTCAAATAGAGATAAAAGTCCCACTCAGGACTTTTAGTAATGGGAAACTCTTCCCGTACAAGCACTTTCTGGCCTGCAAACAGGTTGTGGTCCAAGACAGTCTGTAACTCAGTTGTTGGGAATATAAAACAAATCTTCTAAAAGCCGGGGTATAATAACTGTGACTCAGGGCTAGACCAACCTTCTACACCCATTTAAATCCTGAATGTAACTCAGTGCCAGCTGCAAAATTACTTCCTGGAATGGAGCAGGAGGGAAGTGACAACACTGCAAACTCAGCCCTCCTGTCCAAGGTCAGGTATTGAACTCGGCCTGTTTTCACTGCCCCTTGGTGGCCCCAGCTCCAGCCCCTTCAGGCACCAGGCAAGAATGGCACCTGGAAGTTTCATGCAGGCTGGAGTAGTGGCACAGTCAGCCATCTCTGTCACTTACAGGACTTAGAAGGTGCTTGTGGGTGAACAGTGAGTGTTCTGGTCCACAAATACCTCACTTTGAATGCAAATGCCTTTTGTGTGTGTTTATTTTTTGCACCAGAGTGAATGATAAAAGGTGGAAGAGTTACCTTTTTGTTTTGATTGCTTGAAAAACTTCTCAGTTTTAACAGCTGTCTGCCCATGAGTAATGAGGTGCTCTGAGTTAAGAAAAGGAGCAATCTGATGACCTTATCAAAGATTGTCACCATAAGCAAGGCAGGCCTGAGAGAACACTCAGGAGAGAGAGAAAGTTCAGTTTGGGGTTTGGTTCTAACTAGCTGGGCATACAATACACACTGAGAGGTTGACTCTTCATAGGAAATCTTCAAAACTCTGGGTACATGACATCTATTTTCAAGAAAAGTGATTTCCTTGCTACTGAACCCTAACTAAACAGGCTTTTCAGATTGCTTGATAATTATCAGCAGCTTCATCATGACTTGGTAGTGAGTGAAAATGGAATTAAGGTGGAGTAAGGGGAAAAAATTTCCAGTGACCGATGGTGCACCAGTGTTAAGCAATCCCCTTCTTCAAACAGGCCCTGCATGTGTAAAACTCAACTTCTGCTTGATGAAAGATCAGAACAAGAGAGGGGCTTGTATTTGGACCCACTGAACATGAGGAACGGGGAGCTCACCCCAAACTAGCTTCCAAATGAGCTCCGATTTAGTAATCTGCCCAGCAACTTCCCCAGACTGGGGAACGGTTTGAGGAACTGAACAGGGGCACAGTGGTATCTGATAAACCTATCTTTTAGGATAGCCAGTTATCGAGGAGAAGAGGAAGAAGAAGGGAAGGAGAGAGAGGGAGTTACCCTCATTTTCCCCACAGGAATTCACCACTATGAGCTTCTGCTATTGCTTTGTTTATGCGAAGTTAGCCGGGCTGAGACCGAGGGAGCTGAGATTCCCGCTGAAGAAGGCAAACATAATTTTTAACATTTAAATCTCTCTCTCTCTCTCTCTTTCTCTCTTTCTCTCTCTCACACACACACACACACTCACACAGACGGCCAGGGCAATCGCTGCCTGCAGACTTTGAAGTGAGAACACGCCAAGGAGGGGCGGGTGGGAGGCCGCAGCAGCAGCAGCAGCAAGCGTTGTCGGTGACCGAAGGGGCTCTGGTGAATATCAGGTTCGGATTAGTGACAACTCAGAAGTCACGCAGTCGGTGGGGGGAGGGAAGTTTGCCAAGGTCTCGGAACTCGACGGAAGAGAAGCAGCTTCCCTCGGCGCCAGGCGGAGCTGGGCGTACCCAGGGAGACCTCTGTCCCGGCCCGCGCAGGTCCCGCCGCGCTGACACCCCGCCCAGAGATTGAGTTTGTCAGCGATCATAAAATGGGAATTGATTATTCCAGCCACCATTGATTAGGGAAGAATGCTTACTGCAGCAGCGGGGAAAAGGTTAAGAGGAAATTGACCTTCTTCCTAGGTGACATAAAGTCATTAGGTAAATGAGATATTCACACAGGAGTTTTAAAAGGTCATGCTCAATTTTTATTTGTAGCCTTGGAGAGTCAACCTGGAGCTTCGGCTGAGGGCAGGGACCCCGCTCTTCTCGACAAGCGGACCGACAGGCAGACTCTCGCTGCGCTGGGCCGGGGCAAGGGTGGGAGGTGGGCTATTGTCTTGGGAGGGTGGCGCTGGAGTAGGTGGGAGTCCCAGGACCCTGAGTTTTGCACCTCCTGCCTGACGTGTGTGTGTGTGTGTGTGTGTGTGTGTGTGTGTGTGTGTGGTGTGTGTATTAAGCGCGCGCGTGTCTCTCTGGGGCTCTGTGCTTCGCACCGGTGTCCCCTCGGTCCCAGGCCCCCGTCAGCAAACGGGATGTCGGGCAAAGGCGGACAATTACAAACACTTATCCTACCAGAGCCGGCCACGTATCACACAGAGTGAAAGTGCTTTGCTTTGTTTTGTTTTTTTAAAGGACAGAGATATTTATGCACATATTTATCCCTCTAATTATAGGAATTAATCCTCTTACTTATGACTAAAAGGTAACATCGAAGGACGTCCCTTTGATGTGGAAAAGCACCATTTGTGACTCACATTCAGACTGATTAAGGAATAATTGTTGTTAAACGCTTTACAAGAGGAGAGTGTTTAATTGAGGGGCATTCGTAATTTTACGGCTTAGTACAAAATTAAACGTAATTAAAAACTCAGAAATTCCAACTGATTTTCCAATTATTTTTATTGTCTGAGCTAATTGTTACACAAGGGTATCACTTCTCCCCAAAGGCATTAAGAAGAAGAAAAAAGGCAACTATACCTTTTCCAAATATTAGCAGAGAAGCGACTGGGAGCTTTCTCCAGGTACAAGCCTGGTAAAGGACCTTCCTTACTCTATCCCCTCTCCTGGTGCCCCCCGCCACACGCCCCTCCTTCCCCCACGGTAATTAAGCGTTTCAGCCACTCTCCCCTCTCTCTGAGTCCCTGCAACACCTTGGGATGTGAGAAAGTGATGGCAGTTCTCTTCTGCAGATCATTACAGCAAAACTAGAAGTATCTGTAGAAGGCTGATGAATTTCTTGAAGTAACACTTGTCATACATGGCGGCGAGATTTAAAAAACCTAAGTAAACACAGCTCTCTGGGGGCAATCCCTGGATGCCTCTGCATTCTAGTATGTGGCAGGAGGGAAGTAACACGCAGGCAAGAAAGTTGTTTACAAACGCGCTCATGAAGATCTACAAATGCACAGCTGAAAACTTTCTTTTGCTTATTTATTTATTTATTTGAGGAAAGGATAGGTATGAAAAAGCTTCTCAGTCAGATTATGGATTTTTTTTTAAGTGCTGGGATGGAGGACTTCAAATCAGGCTAATCTTTGTATGTGTACCTTCTTTTAATATCCAAATAGACTTATTTGAATACATTAAATGATGTGTAAAAAGTGCTTCCGTGTTATAAAAATGAAAACACATCCTCACAGCTAGTCCAGAAGTGGCCCTGCCTTTCCTATCAGATTTGGAGGCAATCCTGGAAAAAAGAAACGAAAAGCATAAAATTAGGCAGAATGTGAACTTATAAGTTTCTATTAGACTAGACTGAGAGTATGGAATGTTTGTGCTTCAGCAAGAGTCTTTAATTTCTCTGGTTTTTTTTTTTTTTTTTTTTGATAGAGCCTTTCCCATCCATACCCCATAAAATAAATTATTGCCTCTGATTTGACATGCCAGGTGAAAATGGGTAGAATTAAAACTGTCAATTCTGTTTCCAACTTGTGTCTTTCGATTGAGTTCAAAAGCTTTTAAAGGTAAAACGTGCCGTGCCGATCATTTATATGTATTATTTCCTTTTCTACCATCGAGGCTTTTAAGTAAAGAGAAATAAAATGTAGTATTTATATTTCCAAATTCATTTTCCCTGGAAGGCTTCAATCTGCCAGGTAATTTGATGATGGACTCACTGTATGAGAACGTCTGCCTGGTGGAGCCTGGTTTACCGGAATGCGGTCAACTACAGTGAAGTCCGGTTTTTCCGTTTTTCTACCTGAAGGGTATATGTGAAACTGGGATGTGGATATTTAAATCCAAAGCTTTCCAATGCTTCAATTCTATTTTGGAGAAGAGGCTAGGGTAGGCAGAGTTGAGGAGAAAGGAATAAGGATCTCTTTGAAAGTTAAAAATGGTGAAAAAGACATGTAATCCGATGTGGAAAATTGAGTCAAAGAGGCAGTGCACACTTTAGCTTAGGCAAAGATTGCTGAATCCTTTGAAGAAACTGACACGGATTTTCCAGAGATGGGGTGGGGGTGAGGGGGGGAATCCTAGGGTGGGCATTTTATGTAAATGAGCATATTTGAAATGTAGTACAAATCCGGTATAGTAAAACTGACAGTTCTGACAGTATTGACAACATAAATATATGTTTGAACACTGCACTTTCAGACACTTAACCGATGAAGCAATAAAAAAAATTCGACTACAATATTTCAAATAATCGACATTGATGTTTTGATACATCATTTTTATATTCTGAATCGATCTATCACTCTGGGGCCGGTCAATTTTAAGTAAAAATGGGCTGCAATTATTTGCACCTTGGCTAATGATGACCTAATAACAGTCCTCAATTAATTACACCCAGATTGTGCTTTCTTCCTTCAGTGATGGGGGGGGCAATTCTTGGAAAACACAACCTAGGATTGTGCCATCCTTCCCCTTTCTTTCCATACTATTTCTTCCATGGGGCAGGGGTCAGATTTCAGTTTTAGAAAGGGGTTTTTTGTTGATCATGGATACCACGGCTGAGGTCCCCTCACCTGAAGTAGCCAGCTACTGGCTCTGCATTGGGGATATGACCCTCACTTTTACTTTGCAAAGTCAAAATTGAATTTTAGAAAATGAGTCTTAACTCTCCGTCAACTCCGTGTCCTTTCTTCTGTTTCAAAGAGTATATGGAAGAGATCTTTCAAAGGGAAGACTGGAAATTCCTCTCAGGCTGGGGGCGGGGAAGGGGGTGAAAGGGGGGAGGGGGGGAGAGAGAGAAAGAGAGAAGAGAATCTTGATAAAGTAACAGAAACAGCCCGGTGCAAATCTAAAGTACCTAGTCTGAGTTGACTCTCTCCCTCCACCCCAGCCCTTCTGACCTCCCCCAGGCCATTAAGTGTTTACAGAATACTGGGGGAGAGAGTCACAAATAGGAAAGTCCCACAAATTGTGAGAAAGGAGGGAAGATGCTGGAGACTCCTGCATCCCCACGCGCGCTTCCTCTTGCAGTCTCTGCCTGTTGGCTTTATCTGTTTGCCCTGTGGGTTTTTGAGTTGGTTCTTTCCCACTTCTCTGCAAATGTGGTGTGGTGGCGAGAAGGGGAGGCGGGGGTTAAAGCTAATTAATTGGGGGAAAAAAATCCTGGCCAGGCCTAGGATACAAACTCAAGCCATTGTGAGGTGCCGTTCGGGCAGAGGCCGTGGACGGCCGCTCGCAACCCCCACTCCGGCTGTCTCTGGAAGGCGAGGCGCCGCTCCGTGCTGTTCCTACCCCTGTGAAGGTCCGACCCTTCCCCAAACTCGCTCTAAGACTCGGCCTTCTGACCTAAAACTTAGCTGGGCTCCACCAGCCCGGGATTCCAGTGTCTGATTTCTTTCCTCCAAACTTCACAGATGCAGTTTTAAGCCCCTCCAAACCACCGCCAGCTGAGACGCTGGGACTTCAACAACACGTTAAGCAACTTTAAGATGCTAATGAAAGGCAAAACATGTATGTGACCCACGTGGGGTGGGGGGTGGGGGGGAGGGACAGGAGCTCCGTCGCCGGAGCATCCCGTAGTTGCGAGGGTGATCAGCCTCTGACCGGGTGGTTCCAGGCCGCCTGCGCTGGAAGTGGGGGTAGAAACTAGAAAGGGGGCTGCGGGATGTCAGAAAAGGGGACATAGAATCGAGATAGCGGGAGAGACGAGAGAAAGAGGAGGAGAGAGGAAGGAAGAGAGCGCGGGAAGAAGGAAAAGACAGCGAGAGCGAGCGCACGTCGCGTTTGGAGACCCGCCAGATAGCGCTAGAGGGCTATTTATTGAAATCCTTTCCGCGCGATGGGGAAGCAGCTAAAATTGGGAGAAATAAGGAAAAGGAGAGGGCAAAAGGAAGGAAAGCATAATTATTCCACTCCATCTTATTTTAAAAATAAATTGTAAAGTGCTTTAATGATGTTAATGAAGGAGAGGGAAATATATGGTAGAAAATCTAAGTGGGAAAAGGGTCAAAAAACATCACCACCCACCACCAACAACCAAAACGTAAAAACAAGCAAACAAAAAAGTCTCCTTCTTCCTGTTGACCCCAGCTAGGAGGAATGAACAAAGTTAACAGGTAAGAAGGAAGTGAGTAGAATTCTTTCTAGTCCAACTTTCAGAGATGCTGGTTACACTGCTGGGAAGGTCAAAAACAGTTCACAAGGATGAGCTGAGGTTTATGGAGAAGAGATGTTTTAAAAGTAATAGATGACTGCAAAGGGTGGGGAGGGAGAGACAAACACGTTATTGGAAACGCCAAATAAAATATATATCAAAAATTCCAACTGTCAGCCAGCAGGTCTGGAGCAGAAGACAGCCCCCTCTGCCTTTGTCCCAGCGATGCTGGGCTCAGGGCTGTTTCTGCAGGGTCACAATCAAACTCCTTGAATAACAATTTACAAATACCCTGGGAAGCTTGGAGAAAAAGAGTTAGACTATGAAAATTAACTGTGTCGTTCAGAACCCAAAGAAAAGTGCTGGGGATGGAGAGAAAAGACCTGGTGACAGAGGTAGAGTCCGGAGGACAGAGACAGAGAAAAGGAGAGAGAATAACATGTCTTTGATCACTTCTACTTGCTCAGTCCAGTAATGCAAGAAAGAAAACTTCTTTCAAATGATACTTTAAGTATTTACTTGGTTTTATCCTAAAATCCCAGGCATTTCACATATCCAGCTTCTCATTTTAAAACTGTACTTTCCTTTTAACTGAAGGAAATTTTAAAAATTAAAGTAATATTTCATATCTCTCTTCTAAATCAGTAAATAAAACCTTCTCAAATAAAAATCAACCATACAGAGTTTTTGAAAATCTGCTTAATCTAGAAATATTCCATATCAAAATATTAACTAAGGTTACAAACAAGATTAAGGTTGGATTCACTTTCTTCTCCAGCCAGGGGTCAATTGTTCTAACTGTTGTACAAAGACAAAAAGGATTTAAACCTGGCGACATTAATATACATTAACACTTGGACCACAGGGCTCTGAGAAATTTGAAGTTATCTGTGCTGAGAATCTACAACTTTCTAGGGGGGGAAAAAGATAAAAAGAAACAGCCGCACAAATTCCTTAAGTAGTGAGGGTAAATTCACCTAAAACAGTCTGGGTTCATAAATGCTTGTTTCAAATTAAATTCTCTCCCTAAAGCCAATGCCCTTCAAATTAAGGAACTATGGTGGGATTCAATTATTCCTTTTAAATCTTAAATGTTACCTATAATAGCATCCCATGTTGGGTCAAAAAAGAAAAGGAAAAATAGAAAAGAAGCAATTTTCAGAAGTCTTGGGGATGGTTCAATAAGAAAGAGGTGATTAAAAACAGACTCTTAAATTTGAGAGGCCCGATTCCCCCTCCCATTCATTCCCACTCCCTTGGTCCCCTCCCTTTCACCTCTTTTTAATGCAGTGCCCCCACCCCCACTCCAGAGCTAAGTAGCTGATTTGGGATTCTGAAGAAATAGGTTTCACCATCCATATTTGTTCTGGGGCACTTGTAAAATGCGATTTGTAGAGGGTCTTTAGCCTTCTGATTGTCTTTGAATTGTTTTTACTGAAACAGATCTTTTGCAGTTAATGAGTCCCCACGCAGCTGGACAGCTCCTCTCGGACACTGAGAACTCTAACCCCAAAATGACCCCAATTTGACACCGCAAGATGAAATTTTACCGCCTGTTAAAACCATTTCCAGCCTGGGCAGAAGGAACAGACTGTTGATGGAGGTGTGTGCCGCCTCCTGCGACCCCCATCTCACGCCTGTCTCCAGGGCCTGCCCCACCTACTTTCTCTTCACCCCAAAAGGGGGAGAGCAGATGAGACTTGCAGCCTGGGTGGGGGTGCTGAGGCTGAGAATGGGGCATCAGCAAAATACCACCAGGCTAGAAATCAGAAAGTGTGGGAACCCTACGCCTCTGGAATCGCTTCTATTGGACTGGAAAATTGGGGATGAGGGAAACCAGGATATTCTTAATCATCAGATGAGCCCTTTTCAGCTCTATTAATAAAACACCAGCAAGTTGCTGATTAAAAGTAATAGTCCTTTGAATCCGCCAGATTGAGCGAGAACCAATACCGTGAATCAATTCCAATTTGATCTTGTATGTAATCCACTGCACTGGGATTGCTATTTTAAACTACCAGTTTCATAAATGGCATGCGACTGGGTAAGTGAAATCTCTTGAGTTGCAAGAAAGTTGGGGTTCTACTCTTGGACAATTGGCAAATTTCAAAAAGACACAGATTTTCTCCAGTAGGAATGCACTTTTAACACTCTCCCACTTCTTAACTAAAAGTCTTTGAAGTTACAGATGATTTTTGGACAATATCTTAAAATGTCATATTTAGCTCTTCCTCCTAAATCTAACCATATTGTGCCTGTTGTTTGCTGTAATGTATTAGACAAAGTGTAAAATAAGTCATAGAATATGGGGGGTGGGAGAATTCAGGTTACAATGCCTTCTACATTGCCAGAAGGATGAAAACATATGAAAATGGTTTAAACTTTTCTTCTTTTGTAATACCCACAATTATCAACGGCTAAGCAACTGTTATCAGATCTCAATTGCTTGGAAATATAGAAATCGTCAATCTGTCTGAATTGTTTTACACAGTTGCTCTGCCACAGAAGAAACATTTTTTTTAATTCGAGTAAAATTTGTCTAAATGAAGGCTATAGTATTGCTAACTCACTTCACAGTATCACTATGAAACCAGAAACGATGGTAAGATAAGTAGAAGGTAGCAATGTTGAATGTTTAAACTCTGCAGTGCAGAGCTTCGGTTGGAAGTTGATCTTTACAAAAGAAAGGGTTATCAAGGAAAGTGAGGAGTTTCTTTTAAAAAGAGAAGTAACTGGCGCTTACTGAACAGAGCATTGAAAACAACAAAAATCCTATTGGCGACAATAAATTTAAATTCTTAAACAGAATTTTAAAATAATTGGAAGAGTAAAAGCTGAAAAACTGAGTATAAACTTATCAGCCAGCGGCGCTGCACCGGGAACATGGACCCACCAGCAATATCTCGGCAAAGTCGAGAACGCTCTGCAGCGAGACCAGATCGGGTTTTTGTTGTTGTTGTTGTTGTTGTTTCCCCCTTTCTTATCCTTCCCGTCCCGGCTAAACTGAATTCGCGCAACTACCCCTTGAAATAAAATTCTGGAGACCAACTTTTTCTTTTCTTTTGAGTCTTCTTTTCTTTTTTTACTCACCTTTTCTTATACGTCGATGAGCAACTCAGCAACAAATAAGAAGGACACTTTTATCTTGGAGTTCTTCTAGGAAAAAAAAAAAAAAGAGGAGGCGTGCCCTTCCCCCAACCTCCAGGTTTCATACCCGTCGCTCTTGTAGGCTTGAAGCCGGGCAAAAAGTGGCTGAAAACCTGGGCTACACTCTCCTCCCTGCAGCTCCGCCAGCCCAGCAGTCCCCGCTCGGGCCACCGGGCACAAACCCCGCGGCCCGAAGCCCCTCTCCCTGGCGTCGTGCTATCCGCGCCTCTGCCAGCCCCTTCGCACTATCTTTCTTTATATGTGAGGGCCGATTTCCCGCAGACATCATTGTTATGATGGCTCATTTAATCAAACTGTTTAATTGCTCTGGTAATCACTATCATCATCACAGGTGCTCAATCATTCATCATTTTTGGAGGGCTTTATTGACCTCCGGAGCTCATTCCCCAGCCCTATTAAAACGAGGCCAAATTTCTCCGACTCCGCTTGGAGTCTCTGCAGGCTGCGATCTTAGCCTAGTTTGTGTTGCTCGAAAGCTTGCAATGAAGCAGAGAAGATAGAAAGGGGGCCAAAAAAAGCCCTCCCACTCGCCCTCCTCTCTCCCTCCCTCCCTCCCTCCGTGTCTCTCTCTCTCTTTCTCTCTCTCTCTCTCTCTCTCTCGCGCGCGCGCGCGCGCACACACACACGCGCGCGCACACACACACACACACACACACACACACACACTACTTTATTCCCTGATCAACCTCCCCCACCGCTGCGGAAAAGTGGGGTCGAAGCCACACACAGAAGATACTCCACTTTCCATTTCCCAGAATGGGCTCAAAGTTGGGGAGGAAGGCGGCTGTTGAAGAACCACAGTCTGTGAGCGACTCCCAGGGCCAGGGACCGTGAAGACGAGACCGAGAAGTTGGGGAGAGGGCGCGCTCCTAGCGCAGGGCCCTGCCGCGTCCCTGGCAGCCGAGGTTGGCGGGGCTGCTGCGCCGCGAGCGCGGGGTGACCGGAGCTCCGCCCCCAGCTCCGAGCTCGCAGTGATTGACGCGCGGCCGCCGGCAAGCCGGCCGCGCAGAGGTGAAGCCCTAGTGCAGCTCCGGCTAGGGATTGGACGAGTCCCCGGCCAGAACGAGTCTCCACACCCACGGCGTGGGGTAGTTACCTTTCTTTCCCATTCTCCTCCTTTTCCTTCTTGAAAAAGTTCGTTCGGAGCCGGTCCCATCTGCCTGACCCGGAGAAATCGCCCCAGTGTAATTAACACAGCCATTAGCAGGCGTTACCGCGGCCGGCCGCAGCGCCTCGGGCGACCACAACAAAGCTGGGCTGTGAGCGCCGGCCACTCCTCCTCGCCCGGCAACTTCTTTCTCCGGGTCTTCTCCCGATCTTTCCCTCTCGTGCTTCCCAGCTCTAAGTAAGATCCACTTTGGAGGCGCACACTAGTCGCGCGCACGCACGCACACACAAACACAAACACCCTTGGCTGCACAGGATCCGAACGACTCCCTCCTCACTTCCTCTCTCCCGACTCCGCCGCGGCCCCCAAAGACTCTCGGGGTGGCCCCTTGTCCACACCGCTTGGAGGGAGTGTGCTCTGAGTTAAGTCGGTCTCTTCTGGTCCTGGGGGGAAAAATGAATATTGATAACAAGGGTCCTGGATTTGCACGGGGAAGAAAGTGTCACTTAAAAAAAAAATCTAGCCCCTCCGTAGTACCGTCTGCAGAGCTTGCTGCCCTTGGATTTTAGTAGGAAGCCTTCGGTGTGCTGTAATCCACAGGCAGAGGAGTTGGGGGCCGCGGAATTAAAAGGAACAAAAGCTAGAGCGCCATGCCAAACGTCACCGACACGACCCAGTGAGGCAGGAGCCGGGAGTGATGGGCAAGTGCCCTCGAAGTACGTTTTGTGTGTGTGTGGTTGGTGTTGGTGGGTTTGGCTGTTGTTTTTTTTTTTTTTTGTGCAAAATGAAAG
>CAUYQG010195122.1:0-10757 GCA_963574415.1 Tarsius wallacei
CCCAAAGTTCTTAAAAGTTGCTTTTACTGCATCTGACAAAAAAGTTTTTAAAGGAAAGGAAAGGGAAGAAAGAAGAAAGGAGAAAAGGAGGGAGAGAGAGGGAGGGAGGAAAGGAGGGAAGAAGGAAGGAAGGAAGGAAAAGAAAGGAAGGAAGGAAGGAAGGAAGGAAGGAAGAAAGAAAGAAAGAAAGAAAGAAAGAAAGAAAGAAAGAAAGAAAGAAAGAAAGAAGGAAAGAAAGTTACCCATTGCCCTTGGTATTCTAGAGAATAAAATTGAAAATGTGGGCTTGTCCTTCAAGTTCATTATGTACATACCTCTTCACTTGGATTTCTACCATTTCTCCTTCCAAGAAGATCAAGAAAATACCCTCTCTACTTACATAAGTTGTTCTATTCCTCTGGTTATCATATTTTTTTTCCTAATAAAACCTTGCTTGACCATTTCACACCACTCTCCTAAGTTCTTGTAGACTTTACTGAAAATATAGCCTTTTTTGGAGTTTATAATACATTTGATTATTCTTTATTTTATTCTGATATTGCCTATATTTGTACTTATATGTCTTGCATGCCCAGCTAGATATTAAATTTCCTGGGATGATGTCTAGATCTTGACTTCTTCAATGGCTAGAGGAGTGCTCTGCTCCATTTATACATATTGATCAACTTTTTATTAGAACTGTGATTTACTTGCTGGTTATTGTGTTAGGCATGAGCATTCTGTGAGTGAATAAGGCAGTTTTTCCCCTTTTGAAATTATAGTTTATTGAGAAAAAAAAGGAATGGATTGTGAAAGCTGGAGGATGTGTAATTAATGGATAGTGCTGTGCTACACATGTTTATGTCACCAAGTGATTGTCTTAGTACATTTGTGCTGCTATAACAAAATACCTGAAACTGGGCAATGTATAAACTGGGGAGTTCAAGATCAAGGAGTCTCCAGGCTTGATGTCTGTTGAAGGCCTATTTCTCATAAATGGCACCATTTAGGTGTCCTCACATGGCAGAAGAGATGGAAATGGCAAAACGGGACAAATACTATGTCCTCACATGACAGACAAGCTTAAAGAGTCAAAGCTGACTCCCCCCAGATCTTTTATAAGACACTAATTGATTCATGAGGGCAGAGTCCTTATGACTTAATCACTTCCCCAAAGGCCCCATCTCTTAGTACCAACACAATGACAGATTGTGTTTCATATGAATTTTGGTAGGAACACATATTCAAACCACAGAAGTGACCAATCCTAGTCAGGATAATACAGGAAACTTTTAGGAGGAAATGATATCTAAACTGAGACCTGAAAGGTGAACCATAAGAGGTTAACAACTGGTAATATTTCTCTAATAATAATAAAAAAGCCCTATAGAAGTAATTAACTTTATTCAAGAGCTTGAGAAAGGCTCAGAGGGGGATTTCAAGAGTGAACCAATTTAGTTACAGCAGCTTCAAAATAGGTGAAGGACAGTTAGCAAAAGAAATAGTATTTTATTTGACTTCCAGCTTTTCTAAAATCTTTCTTAAGAAGAAGGCCAATGGTGTTTTTCTCTCTTTTTTTTTTTTTTTTTTAGTAAAAAAAAAAAGTATTCTCTGCACTGAAATAAGCAGCTCCAATTCAGGCTAGAATTGAAAACAAAATTTGGATCCTGAGTGAAATAGACAAAGAAACAAGAATTGAAGTAATGAGAGCAGGAACTTAAGTAGGAGGCTAATCCAGGAGCCGGAAAAGGAGAAACCAGAGAAATCAGAAAAGGAGAAATCAGAGTCGACAGACAAAAGTATAGAAGAATCCCATGGCTGAGCTCACAGTCAAGGCAGTGGGGAACAGGTTGGCCTATGAGGCAGATAATTAACCTACTGGTAGCTACACAGCAGTGTGGATACTTCTTGGAATCATCAGCTTTAAAAATCAGCTCATATCATAGTTAAGCAACATTCTAGTTGCTTTTATAGCCTTTACTTTAATGTCAAAGTGTTTTTGAAGATTACACAAATTAATCAACATAAAAGCTGTAAGAACTTAATGTCTCCAAGGATAAGAGGGACCTTTTTTACTTATTATCTTCCTTTGTTTGCTACATTAAAGGAATTTTTATTTTTTAGAGTATATTAAAGAGCAATAATTAAAGTATGACCTCAAATGACATCAGTGTGTACAAATAAATTATTTACTAAAATTATGCGAAGATTCATAAATACATACATAAGGGGAAGAAAATGCATTTATAGACTCTTTCTCTATAGCTGTGTGAGAAACCATGACCACTGGAGGTCATGCATTCTTGGTATTTATGGTATTTCTCTTGCATAGAAAAATAAAGAGAGAGCCTAGGAGCAGACACTAAATACAGGATGAAATGATGTCATTTCCCCAATAACCAGTTTACCTCTTACAAAATTTTGTGCATGATTAAACTGACTTGAGGAAAACAAAGTTAGTAACTTCAGACAGATCACTGAGGCTCTTCTATCTGTCTGTCTGTCTATCTGTCTGTCTGTCTATCTATCTATCTATCGGTGAGATTGTAGGTAGCTGTATACAGATAGACCTGAATGGTAAGCCTTCTAGGACTCACTGAGAAGCACATCAGGGAATGTTGCCATTTCCTCTTATCTTTTGAGTTGGCTATAAGGCAATGCTTTTCAAAAGGAATTTAAGAATGGGTCAGGCTCAGTGACTGATGACTGTAAACTCAGCACTTTGGGAGACTGAAGTGGAAGGATTGCTTGAGCTTAGGAGTTCAAGACCTATCTGGGCAACACAGCAAAACCTTGTCTCTACAAAACATCAAAAAATTAGCCAGGTACGGTGGTGCATGCCCATGGTCCCAGCTACTCAGGATGCTGAGGTGGACAGATCTCCTGAGCCTAGGAGGTCGAGGCTGCTGTGAGTCATACTCTGGCCCAGATGACAGAGTGAGACCCCGACTCAAACAAAAAAACAAAAAACAGAAAGAATGATAGAATCCTGTTTTCAAATGAGATGTATATAAAACTCATATAAAAACAGATGAATTACAGATGCTCTGTTTGAAGCTGGTGATTAATGCCAACATTTGTCTCTTTCCTCAGCTCGTCTCCAGGTTGGGGTCGCTGCTCCTAGGGTTCCCTCCTAGCAAACATGGGATTTCCCAAGGCCCTAAACTTACATCAGTCTGTATTTTTCTGGAAGCCAGAACATATTGCCAACTTTGGAGTGGCATGCACATGGTCTAAGGTGGACTAACAATATGAAAGGAAACAGTGTCTCAGAGGGGCAAAATTGAAATTGTGGTCCTACCAAAACTCTGCATCAAAAAGGGTCAAGAGAATTGAGCTTAGCAGAAAGTAGACAGTGGAAAATGGGACCTGGTATAACTTCAGTTGCCAGCAGACACGTTTTTGAACCTGGACCTTTAGTTCTTTGTTCCTGTCATAATTTTCCCAGATATAGGGATCTGCCCATAGAGCTTAATGCTAACACATAAAATATATTCGAATTCAAAATTGGGCATTACAGCAAGATTTAGCCAATAACTATTGAGAATCCTACATAAAAAAAGAAGATATAAAACTTTCAGTGTTAGGAATTTATTTTTAATGAAGAGCATTTTCTGTCTACTAGAATAAAGTAATGCAAATCAGATGATCATAAATAATGAGTGCTGATATTTGAAACATGCAAGTGTAAACTCAGACCACTAGCGTAGGTGCTATCTTTCATTATGCAAAACAAAACATAATAATTGCAGAGTGTTGCAATATGGAAAAAAAATCACTGCTATTTATTTTTGTATCTGTCATCTTAATTAATTTGGAAATAGAGCTAAAAGTTGACAGTATTTTACTAATTAATTTTTTTTCTAACTGTTCTACATGGCAGATGCTCATGACTTCCTCCATATGAGCTAGAATTTTAGGACAAAAAAGGAGAGTGTGATTCTTTATTACTACTGTTTTGGTATTCATCATAAGCCCAGGTCCAGCACTGGGCTTGTGGGGGGTGTTGCATTCTTTTCTCTCCACCCAGGGCCTGTCCACTGCAGGTTGGTGTGGGTTAGATACTGTTATAGGAACTTTTATCTTAACTGGTTTATGATTCCTCAAAGTCTCACTAATAGGACCTGAGACGTTGGGGAATCCTTGGGGACCCAGCCTGTCAACATTTGAAACATTACAGCCCGGCTTATCTGCTCTCTGAAAGGTCTTTTGATCTTAGCAATCAGCTGCCCCTTCAGCCTCAGCTCCACAATAAACATCTGTAGACTAGACCTGAGCCCAACCCATCTAAACTGACCTGGAACCAAGACCGGCCAAGCCACAACCTGAAGCCTAGTGAAATCTACCCTGGATCAACAGAACCACGGTCAAACTTCAGACCCACAAGCATAGGGATCAACGTATGGTACTACACACAACTTTGTTTTGGGGTGGTTGGCTACCCAGCATTATTGTGGCAATAACCGATCAACACAGAACTTGAACCCATCCTGCTCCATTTCTTCCTTCAAAGCAGGTCTGAAGGAGAGAGTATTCAATCAAAAAGTACTTTGATTCAAACAAGCAGAAAAATTGGTTGCAGTTACAACACTGAGGAGCACTTCTATCATCCTGATGGTTGTACTTAAAGCTAAAAAGGAATTCATCAGAAGCCTTTCGGGCTTTGTTGCTCGTAAAATATAGGCTTGAGATTTTCACAGAAAATCAATAGATGAAGCAACTAACTAAAGCCATACTTAGGATAAGATGCAAGTCTAACTCCTTATGGTGATCACAGATTGCATATTTTGTTTCTCTGTAGAGGGAGAGGTTAATCCCATATCCTGGCAGGATTTTCATCTATATAATAACATCCTGACTACGTTCTGTCCGGGTCATTATTCTTCCTGTACAGTCCGTAGAAAACATATAGATTTCACTGCCACACAAAGGCATTTCAATGATGAAATGGAAATTGCAGACAATGTGTTATGGATTTAAAGGAAAAAAGAAAGGCAGAAATCCTAGGTTTATGCCACATCTCCACTGTTTTCTATGTTTGTGGCCTTGAGCTGGGCACTCAATCTCTCTATTCTTTGTGCTCATGTGTACAAGACAAGCGTGACACCTACTCCAGCTACATTACAGCACTGGTGTGAAAATTCCGAGGGGTAATGCTGTAAAGCTGCAAAGAGCTATACATCTGTTACTATGGGGAACAGATGTGGGGAAGTAATGCAGCATAACATTGAAGAACCTGACTTTGAAGCCATGTGGACCTGGGCTCTTACTCCAACTCTGCCATTTACAAGATGTGTGATCTTGAACAAGTTACTTTATCACCCTGAGCCCCAGGCAGCCCTGGAGACATTGGGTAACAGTGCCCACCCATGAGCTGTGAGTACTACATGACATGAGGAATATAAAGGATTTAGCACAGTGCCTGGCACAGAGCAAGGGATCCAAAAATATAGTAGATGGTTTTATTATCATGCACGGTTTCAGCACATGTTGATTCAGTGGCAAAGGGTACAGGTGTTGAATCTCTGCTGTCACCCTGTGCTTTGCACCAGAGAGCAAGTCCAGAAATCCGCTGCTCTCTTTGGCCTTTGTCTGCAGAGTTGCTGAAGTCTTATGCTCTTTACCCCCCCTTCTGCTACTGATGATGGATGCTGTTTTCCAGACAAGAGTTTTTACCAGTTGCCTTTCTTCTCTGTTTCCTCCACCGGTTAGAATCTCCAGTGGCTCACTCTACGTGCTAACATCTAGATGAGACTGATTCCAGGAAGATGAGCCTTGCCTCTCCCCAGATGACTGTGCTCAAATCTAACCCTACATAATTCATTACCCCATGATTTGGTATCTTTGCATGTGGCAGCTGGGATGTGCTAGGATATAGCTACAGTTGGTTCATATGAAGGGAAAAAAATCACCACCTGTGTACTCTGTTTTTAAATATAAGAGTAAAAAAAATTATTGATTGGCATATGAAAATAGAGGAAGCACATACTCCATAGATATGAGAAATTAGAGGGAGGTCATGGTTTTCCCCATTCTCTATCAGTAGTAAACATTACAAGGAGGGCTAGGGAATTCAGAAATTCACTTGTAAATTCTAGCCACTTATTAGCGAATGTGTTCACTTTATAAAGGGGCTGGTATTCCATTAGATGTCAGATTATGTAAATTTAATTAGAACATTTAAAAAAACATTTAGTTTCATCTCAATTAGACACAATTCTATTTTCCTTTAAGAAAATTTCAAAAAATGAAGACAGTTTGGAAGAAGGATCTAAAATTAAATACAATCCTTCTTCCTCCAAATGATGAGTATTTTCATTTTGACGTATTTTAATTTATTTTTATTATTTTTTAATTGATAAAAACTATATATGGAGGGACTCACAAAAAACAAAGTTTATTCATAGATATTTGTATGTTCTTACATGATTAAACTTCAGTCAACTTCAAAGTACTCTCTGTTTGATGCAATACACCTATCAAGATGCTTTTTCCACTCATTGCTCGAAACAGTTTTTAAACTTGTCAATTTTGGTGTACTTTAATTCATCTGCCATTTTTTGTGTCACCTTTTCCACATCAGCAAAAAGTTTCCCTTTGAGAACTTTTTTTCATTCAGGGAAACAACAACAAAAAGTCGCTTGGGGCAAGATCAGGTGAATAGGAAAGGTAGGGCATGGGGATCTTGCCATTTGGGGTCCAAAACTGCTGAATACTCTGCGCGGTATGGGCAGGTGCCTTGTCATGGTAGAAGACCCTGTCACCTCTTTGCCACAACTTGGGACATTTCTTCCGCAAATGGTGACACAACCTTCTCAAAATTTCTAGATCAAAACTTTGGTTGATCATTTGATCCGGAGGAACAAATTCTGTGCACTAGAAGGGGCCAGCTCTCCAGAAGATAATTCCAGGTTTTTTTGGGGGGCGGAGTCCTCTCTCATATGTATGGTATACATGTTATGATAAATATAGACACATTATGGAATGCCTAAATAAACTAATTAGTATCTACATTACCTCACATGATGATCACTTTTTTGTGTGTGGTGTGAGAACTTTTAAAATCTACTCTCTTAGAAATTTTCAAATATACAATACACTGTTTTTAATTATAGTCACCATGTCATACAATGGATCTCCTACTTCTGTCTAACTGAAACTTTGTATCCTTTGATCAACATTTCCCCAGTCTTGCTGCCCACACAGCTCCTGATAACCACCATTCTCTGCTTCTGTGATTTCAACTAGATTCCACATGTAAGTGAGATCATGTGGTATTCCTCTTTTTGTGCCTGCCTTATTTCACTTAGCATAATGTCTTCCAGTTTATTCATATTGTCACAGATGGCAGTATCTCTTTTTTTAAAGTCTGAAGAGTATTCCATGGTGTGTATAAACTGCATTGTCTTTATCCATTCATATGTTGATGAGCACTTTGGTTAGTTCCATATCTTTGTTATTGTGAATAGTGCTGCAATGAACAGAGGAGTGCAGATATCTCTTTGACATACTGATTTCATTTCCTTTGGAAAGACACCCAGTAGTGGGATTGCTGAATCATATGGTAGTTCTATTTTTAATTTTTGGAGGCACCTCTACACTGTTTTTCATAATGACTGCACTAATTTCCAGTTGTTTTTCTGTGGACATTTTTAACTAGATCATTTCCAAAAGTGTTTTCGTACTCACGATGAAGGCTGGCATTCAACAAAGATAGGGGAATCTCACAAAGTTACCATCTTTAGCTTTGGGATTTTCCAAGCCCACGATAACTGGGCTGGCTTTTCAAGACATCTAGAAGGATTGCTTAAGGCATAATGCTGACAAACACTTGCTGTCTTAAAAATGTGTGTCCAAGCCTCAACTATTTAGCTAAAAATTTAAGAGCAAGTTTTAGCAAATTGAATTGTATAGTGTTATTCTCAGTTCTACTAAACAGAGAATAATAAATTGCAATTGACAATGGCAGAGGCACCTTATTTGGATTTGTTTTTCTGAGTGTCTTCCATTGAGGTTTACAAAATCCACATGAAATCTGAAAAGGCTACAATTTCCTGTCTATTACGCTCCAAATGGAAAAATAACAAATACAGTGAAAAACAGCAACCTAGTTGACAGACTAATATATATTAATCCCACCGCCATGGTTGAGAGATGGAAAATTATTATTGAATAAGACTGTTTCATCAAACCAAATATTTCCTAATGTTCCAAAGTACATATCTGGCATTGCTTCTGCTCTACACATCTGATTCTCTCTTTGAACTCTGATATTAATCTGAAGGTTGCATGCAGCTGCGCAGTTCTAAGATAATTAGTTCTTTCTATTATACATTACCACTGATAGGGCAGACATCAAAAACATTCAGAACTTGGATTTGCATAAACTCTGGGCAGTTAGGAGACTTTTCCAAAATTCAAATCAATCTTCTGGAAATATCTGTACAGTTTCCAGTTCCTTCCTGGAATCTTTTATATTTTACCACTCCTTAAATATTTTCTCTTTAGCCCATTCCTCTGCATTTTTATACATAATTGCTGGCAGGATTTCATGACCCTTCTTGGAATATTTCAGAGACAACCAACCTGAAGGAGGTGACCCCAGCCCTGATAGTTACGTCATCAAAGCCTTGAACTAGCCTTTATACAGTATTAAACATAGAGGATTTTGACAGCATTTCCTCCAGAGCTTCAGGAATTTGGAAACACCTAGTAAAAAGTGTTTTTACAGTTCTCTCTACATAAGACATGAAACTCACCATCCCCATGGATGCTGATGACCCTTTATGTCATGTATTATAATTTTCTCCTCCAGCAGGGCAATCATCCAGAGACAGGGTTTCAGGGCCTTTCAAAGAAAAAAGATTCTAGATTGTTCTTGCCTTAGGTCCAATGCTTTGTGACTACTGAGGGAGACAGGAGGCCTTGGAGGTGAAGTGAAATCCTAACATCAGAGTGGGCACGAGCTGGACTGAGGATGAATAAGTTATTCAAGGATGAAAGAATATTTTAAGCAAATTGCAGTGTTTCCTTTCAATAAACACAGCCAGCTTGGGCTTTTGCAGGAATACCACCCAGGCTGCCATTATTTCCAAAACTCAGTTTCATGAACATAGTTTGGAAAAGAAATTTCTACTTGTCGACAGTATTCTTATTTGACTTATACTTGGTGAAAAGCTATATCATATCTTGGTTACTCATCTTCCAGAAGGCTGGCCTTCTGCTGAAAAATAAACACATGAAGGGTAAAATGTATGACTCTGCTGTGCAAGGACAATTCGCAGGCATGCTGATGGTTTAGAGCTACTATTGCTGTTTTCTGCATATTGTCCTTATTAGGAAAACAATATATTCTACTCAGACCATTGCTGTCATGACTGTCAAACTTTCAGGTTGTTGTTATTGTTGTTTCGTCTAGAAAGTCACAGTGTCTAAATAGTTCCTTACTTTAACAAAACCAAATATCGTAATCTGGCCAAAACCCTTCCTATAATTTTAAGCCATGAGGAAAGTATGTTGTTTTTATTTGTTCTATTACATGCTTCATTTGGTTAAGCTGGCGGGAAGCCTGAGGAGAGGCATATGCATGTCCTGTGATCACTGTTTATTTGTTCTTTTCTTTGACTTCTGTGACACCATGCTGGTCTGTTCTCTCCCCTGCCTTTTTGGACACTCTCCCTCTGTGCATGTTGCCAGCTACTCTACTATCTGACACCTGAGTGTTGGAATTCCTCAGGAATTATTCTTGAGCCTTCTTTTCTTTAGTCTATACTCTCCTTGGGAATAACAGCATTCATTTTCATAGCTACCAGATTTATTCCTTAAGTCCAAAGCTCTCTTTTGGGAGTACAGAATCATATCTAAACGCCTGTTTAAAATTTCAACTTGTCTGTCTCGAACTCAATGTGTTGAATTGAACTCTAACTTTCAAACCAGCTTCTCCATCTGTAGTGGATTAAAGAAGCCCCCAATTTATTTGATACTACTTCTAGCCTCTCCTCTTGATTCTGGGCAAGTTTGGTCAGAGTGATGGCCTAGGCTTTAGGAGGCCAGCAGCTCCAAATTCTATCTCTTGAAGGGCTTGCCATAATCTAGAACCAAAATTTTGTACCTGGAAGTAAGATGATACCATAACCAAACACCAAAAATGTAGCAACAGCTTTGGGACTAGGTGGCAGGTAGAAGTTGAAAGTGTCTTAAGGAGACAGTTGATGAGAACTCAAAGTTGAAGGAAAGCAAGGAAAATGCTGGAGAAGACAACCTATATTCTGCCATAATGAAAAATGTAGCGAAACTGTCACCTGCAGAATATAGAAAGGAGAAAACGTCTCTAAAGAACTTATGGATCTAGCTAAGGAGATTTCCAGGTAAAATGTCAGAAGGATGATCTAGTTTCTTTTATTTGTATATAATAAAATAAAAAGAGAGAGAAAAATAAGAGTAAAAAACAAACAAGCAAAAACCAGTGCAGCTTTTAATGTCAGTTTAGAGTAAATATAAAGGAGCCAGGGCTTGCTGGGTTCAAAATAAACTCTTTCTCTCTGTCATTCTTACCCAGGAAAAAAAATTCAATGTAAGAAATGACTCTAGGGAAAAATACCAAATCCAGGTCTCTATCAGTAAACTATGATATCAGTACAAAAATTTTAAGTGTATGGTTTTTTTTTTTTTTTTTTTTTCCCAAGGGTTGGCCTTGAACCGGCTTCTTCCCACCCCTTCTCCTTTCCAAGACCCAAACTGGCTTTTTCCACTTCTCTGGCAAAGGTCGTCACAGGGTG
>CAUYQG010195123.1:0-16111 GCA_963574415.1 Tarsius wallacei
TCTGTGGGTTCTGGCTTATCTGCTTTTGTAGAAGGTGGAGTCATATATACAGTTGGCAAATATTTTTTCCCATTCTGTGGTATGTCTCCCTGCTCTCTTGATGGTTTCTTTTGCTTTGCAGAAGCTTGTTAGTTTGATGAGGAAGAAAAGAACGCCTAAAGATTAGAAAGCAACTTTCTAGTGGCTCTTTCTAATTCCTTGTATATGCTGCTCTTAACTAAAATGCATATTTACTCTAATTAAATTCCTTGTCTTCAGAATCTTTCAAAATATAGCTAATAAAACACCACCATGTGATCATCTCATGTACACATCAAGTTTCAAGATGCTCTGATTGTGTAAAAATAAGCTGTATTACTGTATTGTCACATCTGTTCCTGGAGATCTGTATTGTCCACAGTGAACTTTGACCTTCCATCTGGAAGCAAGACTTTTTTTTTTTTTTTCAAGTTAAAGCATATTTTTTCTGTTCAACTTACAAAGATGTGTTGCCCAGTGGTATTCAGTTCATTCATCTTATAGTGGCAAGCTCGCATACAACATGGTTTTATGCTTACCTGCTAAATGTTTCCACATTGTGTATGTTCACCCTGGGTAAGAGCTTGGCAAAGCAGATATCAGGGTGTCTTTTAAGCATATTTGAAAAAACAAGATTTTTCCTTCATTTGCAGTGGAGGCAGGATTTCTTTAATTTCACTACTCTCAATAGTCACTGAAGAAAGAAGTGTTGAACTTCCCAGCCCTGTGAGGGCTGGTGTTAGGTAAGTTATACCAGGGTTTCCCTACCTCAGTACCATCAGTATTTTGGACTGGATCATTCTTTGCTGGAGGCAGCTGTCCTGCTGCATTGTAGGATATAGCAGCATCTCTAGCCTTTATCCACCACAGATCTGACAACCAAATATGTCTACCAGATGTCCCCTGAGGGACACAGTTGCCCTTGGTTGAGGACCAGTGACTTAGAGGGATGCTTTCTTCAAGTGCCACTCTGCAAGGACTGAAGGACTTGGCTCAGTTTGACTTAGGACCAAAAGGAAGACTTATTCTTCCTTCCAAGAGGACAAATCTGATTCTTACATGTGCAGAGCTGCTATATATCCACAGTAGTGCATATTAAAACCACCTGGGGAGATTTTAAAACTCCCCATGCCCAGACTCTAAACGAGTTAAACCAGAATCTCTGAGAATGGGGCTCAGGCATCAGTATTTTTTAAAGCTACCCAAGTGACTCCTGAAGTTATATTGCCTTTTAAATTTGTTTTTTAGTAAAATGCTGTGGTGGTTACTTTAAATTATTATCGGTTACTAGTGGAGTTGACTGTCCATGAAACTCATTTAGAAAAGGGTCATAGCTTTTCAGTCAGTTTGTTAAAATCCTGTAAAAACAGAGGTTGAGTTCTTCGACATATATAACATTTTATTTTCTCAAGGAACAACTTCACCACAGACCATTCCCAACTTATGATAGTTCAACTTATGGTTTTTTTACTTTAACAATGACATAAAAGCAATATGCATTTGGTAGAAACCATATACTTCAAGGTCCCACGCAACCATTGTGCATTTCATCTTTAGTACAGTGTTCAATAAATTACACAAGAGAACCAACATTTTATTATAAAATAGGCTTTGTGTTAGATGATTGTGCCCCATTGAAGGCTAATGTAAGTGTTCTGAGCACGTTTGAGGTAGGCAAGACTGAACTATGATGTTAGGTATGTTAGGTTAGGTGTATTAAATGCATTTTTGACTTAGGATATTTTCAACTTACAATGAGTTTATCAAGACAAAACCCCGTCATAAGTCAAGGAGCATATCTATCTATATACACACTTTTGAAATATTTTTGCCTTCCGGCAGTATTAGTTAAGGGTATTGTGGCAACTGATATGTGCTGTTTTTACTTAATTTTACCAAGATCATACTGCTAAAGCATAAGAAATTGTTTGGACTGTGTTTACCTAGCATTTTTCTCTTTGAGCTTCCTAGTAGCCTTTAGTGCTTAGAGATGGCCTCAGATTTTTTTCCCTTTAAATTCCAGAAGGGAGCTTCCTTCTGTTTAGTTGTACATATATATCTCCAAACCAGACTTTGACCAGACAAAAGGAGGAATTTTTTTACTTACTTCCTAAGCACAGACCCATTCTTTTTCTATCCACTCCTCCCCCCCAGTTTTTTGTTTGTTTGTTTGTTTGTTTCAGATTGTGGAGTTTATTTAGTGAAAGTTAGCAGGTCTTTCTAAGTTTCTATAAATAAGCAAATAGCCACAGAGTACATAGGACATGTTACGACAATGAATGCAGATGCACTTCAGGGCAAGCAAAGCAGAATATCCAACATTCCAATCAAACACTAAATGTTTGACTGTGAAATCTTTTTTTGTTTTAATATTTTCCCCCATGAACTTAATTTTGAATTAAATAAAATGCCAACTGAGCATTTTGACCAACAAGAAGCAAAGATGCTAAAATATACAAATAAATTATGTGTATTAAACATAGCTCTGATAGACCAGACTCGGGGCATTTGGGATTTGGTGGCTAGGCACAACTGACTGTGCCTTTGTGGATGCAGGATGCATATACTATGGGTGTACAGATGTTCCTGGCTTCTTTTGGTCTTGATGATTCCAAATGTTATATAAAATGATTTTTTAAATCATCAATATGGGGAAATTTAGTTTTGTCAAGGTCTGTGCACTGTGCTCTACAGTTATGAAGCATTTTCCGTCACATTCTTTCATTTAAATCTCATACCCATGGTCTTATTTTCATTGTTATCCTCCTTTTACTTTTGGAAATACTGAAAGCAGTAAGTCACAGGGCCAGGTCTTCAGCTGGCTTACCTAACACCAACAGCTCTTTGCACTACATCATACAACCTCTGCTTTCAAATTTTGCGAAACATGAGATGTTCTTTTTCCTTTCTTTTAATGCATGTGAAGTCAAACTGCTTACTGTAAGTTTGTACTTCATCTGGTTTTTAAAAATTATTTATTTTGAGTCAGTCTCACTCTGTTGTCCAGACTGAAGTGCACTGATATGATCACAGCTCACCACAGCCTTGACCTTTTAGGCTCAGAAGATCCTTCCTCCTCAGCCTCCTAAGTAGCTGGGACTACAGGCACGTACCACCATGCCTAGCTAATTTTTTTATTTTTTGTAGAGGTGAGATTTTGCTATGTTGCTTAGGCTGGTCTTGAACTCCTGGACTCAAGCAATCCTCCTGCTTTAACCTCCCCAAATGCTGAGATTACAGGCATGAGCCACTGTACCTGGCCTTCATCTGATTTAGACAGTCATATTTTGTTTGCTTTGTTAATAGCTTTTGTTAAAACCTGTTAACTTCTGAGACTTGCCTCCACAGTGTTCCCAGAGATCAGATGAATATATTCTATCAAATTCTAATCTAGGTGTTGCTGAGAAGGTATTTTGTAGATGTATTTTATAGATCTATAATCAACTTACTTTAAAGTAAATTTATTAGAGATAACCTAGATGCGCCTCTTCCAATTAATTAAAAGATCTTAAGACCAACTTGAGGTTTCCCAAAAGAATAAATTCTACTTATGGATAGTAGCTTCTGCTTTTGCCTGAGAATTTCAGTCTGTCCCTGACAGTCTAACCTGTGGATTTCAGACTTGTCTAATCACCCCCACAATCACATAAACTAATCCCTTGATAATATAAATCTCCAACTGGTTGGAGATCTTGACTAGCACAGCCTTTCTGATGCTCCAGAGCTTTTTCAATAACAAGTGAAATACATACTTCTGGAATGGTGAAGTAAAAACCTCTGAGCTCTGTCTCAGGAGGCCTAACTGCCACCAGCATGTCTCTACTGACCTCTGAAAAGCTCCATCACGTTTTTTAAGTACTCAAAACCAACATTGATGGGCAGCAGAAAATAGCTTTTGCCATCATTTCCATTAAGGATGTAGGGCAAAAATATGCTCGTGTGTTGTTGAGAAAAGCAGACATCAACCTAACCAGAGGGTAGAGGAGAGTATGTCTCATACACAGTGGTGATGGGGGAACAGTAAATAGAAACTATCTTTGAGGAAGCCTATATGTTGAACTTACTATATGTTGGACTTACTAAGATAGTGACTTTAATTTAACTATTTTAAGTATATTTTCAAAACTAGGAAATCATGCCTAAGGAATTAAAAGAAAGTATAAGACTTAAAAATAAAGAATATCAGTACAGAGGTAGCAATTATATAAAAAGATCCACAGAGGTTCAGTAGATGAAAAGTTCAAAAACTGGAGTGAAAAAATTACTACAGGGGCTCAAGGAGATTTGAACTGGCAAAAGAAAGAAAGCAAACTTAAAGACAGGTCATTCGAGATTATTCAATCTAAGGGGGCGGGTGGAGGAGAAGGAAAATAAAGAGAGCCTTAGAAACTGATGGGACACCATCAAACATACCAATATATAAATAATGCCAGTTCCAGAAGAAGAGGGGAGAAAGAAATAAGCAGAGGAAATAATGACCAAAAACTTCTTAAACCTGATGGAAAAACAATCATTTCCAAAAATACTGAACAAACTTCAAGTATGATAAATTCAAAGAAATCTGCATCTGGACACATCAGAGTCAAATTAGCAAAAGACAGACAAAAAGGGAATCTTAAAAGCTGCAAGAGGAAGTGAACTCATCATGTACAAGAGATCCTCAAATAAGATTTTCAGCTGACTTTTCATCAGAAATCATGAAGCCCAGAAAGCAGTGATGACACAAGTGCTGAAATATCAACCAATAATTCTATGTCCAGTAATAACAATCTTTCAAAAAGGAAGGAGACATTAAGTCATTTCCAGATAAATGAAAAGAGAATTTGTCACTAATGGATCTGCCCTAAATAAATACTAAATGAGGTCCTTCAAGCTGACATGAAAGGACAGTAGACAGTAATTCAAGCGCACATTAAGAAATAGCACCAATAAAGTCACATAGTAAATTCAAAGGATAGAATAAATGTAATTTTTACCTTTTAGAAAATCTGATTTAAAAGAAAATGGCATAAAGTAATATCATTGATGGGCTCATAAAGTATAAGCATGTAATTTGTATGGCAATAGCACAAAGGAGGCAGAGGGAATCGAGCTATAATGATGGAAAGTTTTTGAATACTAATAAAAATATATTGGTGTTATCTGAACTACACTGTTATGATATAAATTGTAATCACCAGGGCAATCGCTAAGAAAATACCTCAAAAATAAACTAAAATGACAAGGGAATTAAAATGGTATACTCAAAAATATCTGTTAAACACAAAAAAGGCAGCAATGGAAAAATAGAGGAACAAGAACACATAAGACATACAGAAAACAGCAAATGACAGGTGCAAATCTTTATTTGTAATTATATTAAACATAAATGGATCAAACACTCCAACCAAAAGGCAGACACTGGCAGAATGAATTTTTAAAAAATTAGTCCAGCTAAATGCTATCTACAGGAGACATGTTTTAGAATCAAAGACAAATCCGTTGAAAATAACAGGATGGAAAAGATTTATCATGAAAACAGTAACCAAAAAAAAGAAAAGCTGGAGTGGCTATATTCATTATCAGACAAATAGACTTTACAAAATTATTACTGGAGACAAGGAAAGACATTTCATAATGATAAAAGGGCAATCAATCAGGAAGATATAACATTTGTCTACCTTACAACAGAACCTGTAATATACTTGAGGCTTAAGCTGATAAAATTAAAGTAAGAAATAGACAATTCAACAATAATATTTGAAAGCCTTAATATTCCACTTTCAATAATAGGTAAAACAACTAGGTAGAACATAACAAGTAAACAGGAGACTTGAACATCACTGTAAACCAAGACAACCTAAGAGATATCTATAGAACACTCTGCCCAACAGAAGTAGAATAACATTCTTCACAAGTATCATGGAATATTTCCAAGATAAACTATATTTTAAGCCATAACACAAGCCTTAATGAATTAAAAATAAATTGTAAAAGAATTAAAATCATACAAAATATGTTCTCTGACCAAAATAGAATAAAATTAGAAATCAATGACAGAGGGAATTTGGGGAAAATTAGCAAGTAGGAATATGTGGAAATTAAATAACATGTCCTGAATAACCAGTATGTCAAAGAAGAAATCACAAGAAAATTATAAGACACTTTGAAGTTAATGAAAGCAAAAGCACACATGCCAAAACTTCAGTTAAAATTATGCTTGGGGAGAAATTTTTAACTGTGAGTACTTATATTAAAAAAGAAAAAGTATCAAATCAACTTGATGAAAGGTCCTTTCTTCTGTAAATATGGAGTATTACATTAATCAGGTTCATAAACAACCTGATAATCTTAGTAGATGCAGAAAAAAGAACCTGACAAAATTCTTTCATGATAAAACCCATTCAACAAACTAGGAATAAAGGGAAACTCAACTTCTGTGTCATTTATGAAAAACTCACAGCTACCATCACAGTTAATGATGAAAGACTGAATACCTTCCCCCTGACATCAAGAGTAAGACAAGGATATAAACTCTTGCCACCCCCACTCAGCATTTGTCTTTATTAGATTGGGCTGCTATAACAAATTACCATAGACTGTGTGGCTTAAATAACAAACATTTATTTTTCATATTTCTGGAGTTTGGAAGTCTGAGATCAGGTGCCAGCATAGTTTGGTTCTTGTTGAATGCCCTTTTCCTGGTTTACAGAGAGCTGTAGAAAAAGCAAAATGTTCTCTAGTTGCAGGTGACATGATTTTGCCTGTAAGAAAATTTTAAGGAATCCAGTTAAAAACAAAACAAAAAAACTCATGCAGCAAAGAAACTCAGCAGGATTGCAAAATATTAAAGCAATCTGCAAAAAGCATTTTATTTCTATACTAGCAACAAACAATCTGAAAATTAAAGACAACTAACTATATGTATAATAGCATCATAAAAATTTAAAATTTGGGAATAAATGTAAATGCAAAACGTGTACACTGGAAACTATAAAACATCATTGAAAGAAATTAAAAGAAAACCTAATAAATGGAAAGATATTTCATACTCCTAGAGGGTGTGACATCTTTAAGATGGCAGTATTCCCCCAAACTGATCTACATATTCAATCCAGTCCTTGTCAAAATCCCTGCTGGCTGCTTTGCAGAAATTAACAAGCTGAACCTAAAATTATATGGAAATGCAAAGGACCCAGAATAGCCAAAATCCAAAAGTTGGAAGATTCACATTTTTAGATTTCAAAACTAACTATAGAGATACAGTTATACAATTGAAATAAATATATAAATCAAAGAAATAGAATTTAGATTTCAAAAATGAACCCTTATATTTATAATCAATTGATTTTTCACAATGACGCTAAGACAATTCAGTGGGTAAAAAAATAATCCCTTCACAAATGATACTGGAAACCACTGTATATTCGCATGCAATAGAATGAAATTGGACCCCTGCCTCACATCATATACAAAAAGTAGTTCATAATGCTCCAAAGACTTAAATGTAAGAACTAAAACTATAAAACTCTTAGAAGAGAGCATAGGTATAGCTGTGACTCGAATGGCTATAATTACAAAGCAAATGCTGGTGACGATTTGGAAAAATTGGTATATTCATACACTGCCTGAGAGAATGGAAAATGGTGCAGCCACTTTGGAAAGCAGTCTGGCTGTTCCCTGAATGGTTAAACATAGTTTACCATATGACTCAGGAATTCCACGCTAGGCGTATACCCAAGAGAAGGGCTGCATTACTTCCAGAAGCCCTTGGTGAGAATCTATTCTCTCGCCTTTTCCAGGCATGGAGGCTGCCTGCATTGTGGGCTTGTGATCTCTTCCTTTATTATCGAAGCCAGCAGTGCAGCATCTTCAAATCTCTCTCTGACTGTGCTTCTATTGTCATAGCTCCTTGATTAAATTGGCTTGGGGTCTGTCTGGTTTGTATTTTTTTTTTTTCTTCAAAGAATGAGAATTTTGATTAGCAGATTTGATCTACTGTTTTGTTTTCAATCCCATTAATCTGTGCACTTATCTTTATTATTACCTTTTTGTACATTCTTTTGGTTTATTTTGCTGGGGTTTTTTCTAGATTTTTAAATTGGAAATTTTATTTATTTTCATTTTTTAATTATACTTGGCATAGATGCTTAGACCAATTAACTTTTTCAGGACATCCAGGCAAAAAGATGAAATGATACAGAGAGGCCCACTTGGCAAGGAACTGATATCACTTCCCAGTGGATTTTTGTCCTGTCAACAACCATGTAAGTTGCTACCTCAATCGAGCCTTTAAGTGAGGCCATAGTATTGGGTGACAACTTAATTGCAGCTTCATGAGAGACCTTTAGGCAGAGACACCTAGCTAAGCTGCTCCTGGATTCCTGACCCACATAAACTGAGATAATTTGTTTGCTATTTTAAGCCACTAAATGTTGGGGTAATTTGTCACACAGCAATAGATAACAATCACAAGAATTTCTCAAAATTGATTATCCCATGTTAATTTTTAGGGTACTCTCCCAGTTGGTCCTTTCTGTTTCTGGTGAAATAAACATAACATAAAATTTACCATCTTAACTTTTTAAGTGTGCAGTAGCATTACATACATTCACATTGTTACGCAACCAGTCTCCAGAACTCTTTTCGTCTTACAAAACTGGAACTCTACATCATAAACAACTCCCATTTCTTCTGTTTACCCAGTCCCTGACAACTACCATTCTACTTCCTGTCTCTATTAACTTGACTACTCCAGGTACTTCATATAAGTGGAATCATGTAGTATTTACCTTTTTTGTGACTAGCTTATTTCATTTGGCATAATGTTCTCAAGCTTCATCTATGTTACAGCATGTGGCATAATTTCCTTTCTTGTTAAGGCTGAATAATAGATCATTGTATATAAGTTCCACATTTTGTTTATCAATTTACCCTTTAATGGACTTGGGTTATTTCCCCCATTGGCTATTGTGAATAATGTAGCTATGAACATGGTTGCCAAATGGTCTTTATAATGGGTGAATGCAGAGGTTTGTTTTGTTTTTACTGCAGAAACTTTTCCTAGATTATGGATCTAAATATTAGTTCAGTTCCATCACTTTGATCTTTTCCAGGTCTCCTACTTTGTCTATCTTCCTTTAATCACTTTTTCCAAGACCCTTTGTATATCTTTCTTTACCTAATTTTCTGTCTCTTGGGTTTTTTTCCCTAGTTTTCTTCAATATCCTGTTTTTCTACTTATAGGTAATATGAGCATCATGGTATTCTCTGTCTCCTGATAGCGTTGAAGGTCTAGGTCATGTGTGGTTTCATTTCCTCTCCTTGTTGGATTTATGGGCATTTGGGGAGGGTACATGGGAATGTTCAGAATTAGGTAGCCACCGTTGTCCTTCATATGGAAGTTCCAATGAGCTTTAAATGTTACAATTCCTCAAGGTTTGGACCTGGGTCCTCTGCTCACTGTATAAAACTAAGTCAATCTCAGCCACTTTTATAACTCCAGTTTTCAACTAAGCATTATTAACTCCTACTTATATATCACCTGCCCATATATCTCCTTTGAAATCCAAAGTTTTAGCCAATTACCTATTCAATCTTTCTCTCTCTCTCTCTCTTCCCCCTCCCCCTCTCTCGACAGGATCTTACTCTGTCACCCAGGCTGGAGTGCAGTGGCATGATCGTGGTTCATCGTAGCCTCGACCTCCAGAGCTCAAGCAATTTTCTTCCACCTCAGTCTCCCAAAAGCACATGCAACCATGCCCACCTAATTTATTTTTTTTTTTGTAGAGACAAGATCTCACTATGTTGTCCAGACTGGTCTCGAATTCCTGAGCTCAAGCAATTCTCCCACCTCAGCCTCCAGAAGTGCTGGGATTATAGGTGTGAGCCACTGCACCCGGCCCTATTCGGTCTCTTCACTTGCTGTTTCAAAGACCCTGCAATCTCAGACTAAATTCACACTATTATCTCTCCTAAATCTAAGCTTCCTCTAGTGTTTCCTATCACATCTATTTATAAGCCAAAATTTTGGGAGTCGTTCTTCTTCAACCTCAGTTTCTTCATGCTTCTTCCAAATTCAAGAATACCACACCCAGTCAGGCATGGTGGCTCAAGCCTGCAATCCCAGCACTTTTGGAGGCCAAGGTAAGAGAATTGTCTGAGCCCACGGGTTCGAGACCAGTCTGGGCAACATGATGAGACCTCGTCTCTACAATAAAAATTAAAAAATTAGCCAGGCGTGGTAGCGCACACCTGTAGTCCTGGCTATTTGGAAGGCTGAGGCAAAGGGATCACCTGAGCCAAGCAGGTTGATGCTGGGGTGGCCATGAGAGTGCCACTGCACTCCAGCCTGGGTGACGGAGTGAGACTCCAACTCAAAAAAAAAAAAGAATATCACACCCTCCTAATTATCCCTCAGAGCCATAATTTTTTTCTATGTCCACCACCTTGGTGTCCACAGAGCACCCAGAGTCCACACAGTTACTTAAGCCAGAAACTTGGGGACATTCATCACTCATTTTCCCCCTCACTACCATATACAATCTATCAGCAAGTCCTACTGGCTCTTGCAAAATATCTCATTCCATTGACTTCCTTCTATTTGCAATGCTACCAAATAAGTCCAGGCCATCATCTCCTCTCACTGTCCTCTTGTTAAAAGACATATATAAACTCCCTTCTTCCTAAAAGGTAAATCAAAGCATATCATTCATATATTTAAAACCTTTCAATGCCAGCTACTTGGAAGGCTGAGGCAGAAGAATCCCCTGAGACCAGCAGGTCAAGGCCGTGGGGGCCGTGAGTATGCCACTGCACTTCAGCCTAGGTAACAGAGTGAGGCTCCAAATCAAAAAAAGAGAGAGAAAAACCCACAAAAACAAAAACAAAACTCTTCAATGGCTTCCCATAGTACTTAGAATAAAATCCACACTCCCCACATGTCCTTCAAGCCTTAAGTCATCTTGCCTTTTGCCTTTCTTAGATTTTACCTACCCCCCTCCCCAAAGCTCCTTCTGTGCTCCAGCTATATCTGATTTATTTCTGTTACTCAAGCAAGCCAAATTCTTCCCAACCTAGTGTCTTTGTCTTTACTCTTCCCACATACTGAAATGTTCTTCTCTGGGTCCTTCCTATGACTCATACTGGGCGTACTGTGAAACGGAGGCTCTTCCATTATCATCTGTCATGACACTCTGTCTACTTCCATTGTAATCCATCTCATGGTCTTTTTTTTTTTTTTCGTGTATGTTGGTTTACTTTTAGTTTTCTGTATGGTCCCTGCTTTAAAGTGGAAGTATAGGTGTCGTGGGTACACATATGCCATCATCGGGAGACAAAAAGTTGCCAAGAGGAAGTGGTGCTGTTTAGAGTTTGAC
Source organism: Tarsius wallacei (assembly GCA_963574415.1). Classification (NCBI taxonomy): domain Eukaryota; kingdom Metazoa; phylum Chordata; class Mammalia; order Primates; family Tarsiidae; genus Tarsius; species Tarsius wallacei. The sequence continues at coordinate 11,376 of CAUYQG010195123.1, forward strand.
ATCCAAAAGATCATGTGCCAGAAGAGGAGGTGGAGTGGCCCATATGAAGGGACTGTTTGAGCAGAGAATGGCAGATGGAGAGGCTTGAGACAGCATAGCATTTTCAAGTGGTTTCCGTTGGGGGGCATAAAAAGTTGGAGGCAGAAAGTGTTAGGAGACTGAACAAGATGAGACAGCATGCACTGGATCATGTCTGCAAATGATGGTGCTTGGAATTTACCCCCCTTTGACATAGCAATTCCTCTGGTAGGATTTTATCCTACATATACATTCAAACGTGAAATAATGTCTGCACATTCACTGAAGCACTGTTTGTATGAGCACTAAATGTGCTGACATTGAAATGATCTGTCCAAGATACACTGACAAATAAGAAAACAAAAAAACACACAACAACAAAAACATGTTACCCAACAGTATATAGAAGATAATTCCATGTGTGTTTGTAATGTGTGCATGTGTGTGTGCGTATTATGCTGTAGATACATAGAGTATCTCTGGGAGAAAACACAGGAAATCAGTTTCAGTACATGCCCCTGGGGATAGGAGTATGTAACTGAAATTCAGAGATGAGACAGAGATGTCCTCTACAATATGTTCCATTTTGTACCTTTTGCATGTATGTAACTAACTCAAAATACAAATTAAATCATGACCCTTTAAAAAAAATGATGATACTGAAATTGAGAGGCAGACCTTTGACTTTCAGAATGTCCTTTGTCATCACTTGGAGCATTCAATATCTCCCTTGTTCTGGGACTTTGTTTCCGTTAAAATAAAGGAGCCAAACAACCCACCTCCGCCTACATTCACTGAAACCCCCTCCAAGTGAACAAGCAGAGGTGTTATCAGACTAGGTACAGGTATGATTTCTCAGAGCCTGTTCTGGGGTGGTGAAAGTGGTCAGGTGTTGATACTTTGAAGGGCATTCAAAGAAAACAGAGGTCAGGAAGACGTCCACAAAGTAGTTGAAGCCCACAGATAGGTTAATTCTCCTTTTTCATGGTGCTTGTGCTCCTGGAAGTCTCTGCCTGCATATTAAGCCAATAGGATAAGAAGTTACATTCTCACTTCCACATTCAAGCACCCCAAAGCAGAGTTCATAAATCTGGTAACACACCCAGGTGATGATTAGTTGATTGGTTGGACATTCTCGTGGCTGAATGGAATCATAAGAGGTGGTGATGGTACCAGCTGTGGATTCACCTCCTCATTATTCTTTGAGTGCAAGTCCATTCAGCATTTGTAACTTTAGTTGTAAAAAAATAGAATGTAGAGGCTTCCCACACATTTGTTCTCATTTTTATTTTCTCACTTATTTTCATGTATTTGTTATTCCCCAACTATATTTCTCACAGGGGCAAAAACAATTGAGATGTGTGACTCAGATGTCAACAGCAGCCCCAATGTTTGTGCAGGGAGCAGCCTTCACAGTCAGCAAAGGGAGAAAGTGGGCTGAGTGGGCAGGCTGTGTCCGACTGTCAGAGTAGGTGTCCCAGATGCCTATCAACCTGGACAGACACTAAGTAAATGCTGCCAAGAAACAAGAGTTCTAGATGAACAGGAAAGGCAGACCTCCAGGACTTGATTATACAGAATGTACATCATAACCTCATTTAATTGTTACTGGGTTCCTACCTAGCCTACTAAGCTTGTGTGAACCACTGACATCGTAGAAAGTCAATGAACTATAGAAGCTTACAGGCTGGCATGAAAGATAACGGTAACATCCTACCAGAACTATAGAGGAGTAAGATATCTCAATAAGGCCTGGATCCCTGTCCTTTGCTTGCTGTCTATGAAGAATAGATATGTGTCTTCTCCGCACACTCCAAATTCCAAGTGCAAAGCCTTGTGGCTCTTCTTCTTTCATATCCCATCGTAAAAGCACAGCCTTCAAACACTATTTAAATCTGAAGTTGAATTCCCACTCTGCAGCAGGACCCGGGACAGGCTTTGGAGCTTCAGTTTCCATATACATAGAAAGGAGCCTAATATTATGCAGCTTACGGTTATTTTAGTGATTATGTGAGAAAATGCATGTTACACACTTAGCACATGGTAGGTGTTTATGTCCCCCAGATCATTCAGGACTTTGGGTACTCATCAGATATTTCTAATTTATTAATTAAAAGGAATAACAGAATCCATTTTTAAACAATCCTCTAATATGATAGATGGGGACAATATCACAGATGCTGTAGAGTTATCATAGATATGTCAGTGTTCTGTCTTCATGCCTCACTTTCATTCCTTCCTATTTATGAACCATATTATCAGAAGAGTGTCCTTCCCTCTCGTTCATTCTTCCTATCAGATGTCTTTTCTTTTATCTTCATATGATCGCTCAGAGAAAGGTCAGCCATGTCTACTTTAACATGTCAGCACAAGATCAATGTTTGGGGGTTATGATTTGATTTGCAGGCGAGACAAGTTTACGTTCCAAGGTGGGTCACCAAACGGAATCAGATGAAGGGATGTCCTTTTGGTAGTTATAGAAAGCAACACACTGATGAGAAGGTTATAACTTTCTAGAACCAATGGAACTGCCTCAGAAATCCCAGGCTCTGGGAAAAAAGGAAGAGAAAACAAAGGCATGTGAGGTGGTCTAGCTGATTGTTCACCCCACAAGCCAGTCTTCCATTGAGAAGTTTTTTCCAGACAGATGATGTTAGAGACTCTAACCTCCAGTGACAGAAAAACAGCTTTCCAGTTCCTAATGCACACATAACTCTGATGAGTTTTCTGGTGGGATGAGTTTTATCTGAAGCTGTCTTAACAACATCTTTGATATACTTTTCTTCACCCTCATGTTGCCTCATCAATCTAATATCTAGTCACTTGCTCAACGTCTTCCTGAAACATTTTTTGACTAATGGTTTTCACTTTAATTTTCTTCTAAAGTAAAATGTGTGTAGACCTTCTTTTGAAGGATTCTTCAGAGGATCTACAGTACAACTCAGAAAAATATAAACTATTTTTGACTAGAAACTCAGGGGAAGTATGTTGATGAGTGTGCTCTGTCTTGGGGAGATGGAGAGATGGGGGTTAGGAAGAGTTCTTGAATTAACTCCCAGCTTCTCGAATGCAATGAATAAGTAATCCTTAGATATTTTACTAAATTAAAAGGGTTAAATAATGAAAATGTCCTTTAAAAAAAAATAAGATGGGCATGGTGGAATGCTCCTGTAGTCCCAAATATTTGGGAGGCTGAGGCAGGAAGATCACTTGAGCCCCTGAGATTGAGTCCAGCCTGGACAACATATAAGACCCCATATCAAAGGAAAGAAAGAGAAAGAAAGAAAGAAAAAAAAAGAAAGAGAGAGAGAGAGAGAGAGAGAAGGGAGGGAGGGAAGGAAAGGAAAGGAAAGAAGGAAGAAGGAGAAAGAAAAAAGTTTTAAAAATAAGAAAAAAAGGTGTCAATCCCATTAAACTATAAAGGTCATGAAGAGAAAACTTAAGGACATAATTTCCAAAACCACAGTTTTTGTTTGTTTGTTTGTTTTTGCTTGTGGCTTAAATCAGCAGCTTCTTCTCACTTCCAGAGGGTCCCTTTCCCATGGAGTCCCGGCAGCCCCCTGAGGAGAATTCCTCTTAGCAAAGGCCAAACCCATCAACAAAGGTCAATGCTGGTGGTCTCCCACTGCAAAATTCTCTTGTCAAAATTTCAAGTGTAGATTAGATAACAGCATGTTTCATCATCTAAAAATAAGAGTCCAAATGTAAATAAATTTTTATTCCTCAAGAGTCAAAGTTATCTGAAAATAAGAGTCCACAGAATGCTTTTGCTGAATTGCACAGTGATAAATGATGTTCAGGCACTGCAATGTTCTAAAGGGCTTTATGACTCACCAAAGCATCACATAAATCATGGTTGGCTTGGCCTGTGTGGTGTGAATGTTATTAAGGCCTTTGAACACTTTTTTTGAAATTAAGTGGTTCGTTTAGGGCATATTAATCAACTTAATCAGTAGTCCCCATTTCTCAGTCATCTGGGGGGGTGGGTGTGGGGAGATTCTATGAGAAAAAGCAGCAACTGACCTTTTTTTTGTGATCACAAAACCTTTCACTCAGTCTGTCCAGTCATCTCTCCAAACAACAAATCTTTATCAGCTGCCCTAGGTACTGGGAACCCTGGGGTGCTTGCAATTCCTCTGTACACCCAACACCTTCCCTTTCCCATCTATCCTTTTCTCCTCCTGTTTCCAATCACTTTCCTGTCTGGTCATTTGATCACAGCTGTGAAATAAAAATATGCTCTATTCTCTAAACTTCTCATAGATACAAAAATTTACTAGTAAAGGCTTAGGAGTGAGATTTGCCTAAATGCACAGCTTCCTATGCAAAGTATTAGAGGCTTTAATGAAACAAAGTATTCATTTGTGCCCTACTTCTAAAAAGTCATATCTTCATGATGATTTTATGCTCGCAACCAGACAGACATCACCTCATTTGACTGTCACGTGGATTTCACATATTCACCTTCCAGAACAGGAGTCTCAATCTGCTGCTAAGACCCTCTTCCTGAAGTGGGCTGCTTAGTTGTTCCAAAATCTATCAAGTACTCTTTCAAAAATAAGTGTGAAAGGACAGACCGAGAGTGGGAAGCCATTTTTCTTGTTCTTAAACCCTGACACAATGATGAGAAAGTAGAAGCTATGCTTTTGGAGAAATGCACACTTTAGGTATAATTAACTTTACCGACTTTGTCTTTTCAGAAACAGACTTCCAGGTAT
>CAUYQG010195127.1:0-23510 GCA_963574415.1 Tarsius wallacei
GATAAATGTTTTGATACATGGCTACTGGCTACCTGCAACTCAGGAGGCAAAGAGACTTGGAGCTAGAATGGTACCACACCTGAGGGCTGAGAAACTTGGAAACTCTTTCTTTATTTCTGTGATAGATCACTGAGTATTATAGACTCTAAATCCATCCAAGTTGCTGCAAAGTTCATGATTTTGTCCTTCTTTATGGCTGCGTGATATTCCATTGTGTATATGTACCACATTTTTTTATCCAGTCTATTTTCGATGGGCAGCACAGTTGGTTCAGTGTTTTTGCTATTATGAATATTGCTACATAGAATTGCATGTGTTTATAAATATGTTTCTGATAAATATTTCTCTATCCTGACCCTCACTGACCCCCATTTGAAGTTACCTCTGTTTCTGGTCATATAAGATTGCATGTCCTGGTGCCACTGTTTACTTTGTTGATTTGAATCACGTTGCATGTAGTGTTGCTTTTGGCACCAATCATATGGGAACTTCTGCTTCTGAAGGCTTTAAGTCTGTGATTTTTAAATAATTGAAGGATTTAGAATCCTCTTAAGCCACCAAAAGCAAATTACATTTCATTGTTAGAGAGGATAAAGAGAAATGAAGCCCTCTTTTTAAAAAAAAAAACAACTTGCTGGTGTTTTTAAAATTTGTGTTTTCCTTACTGCTGTGTGAAAGTACTGTTTCAAAGGGTCTTCTTAGCTATTTGATTTGAGGATAAATCCTGAAGAGCAAATTAAACAGTAATACTCTCAAATCTGCCAGCACTATTGTATCTATTGTTCAGTCTGTTTCTTAATCTTCTGTGAAGTGTTTCTAGGTTTTCAGGTGATTATATCTTTTGTAACTAGTGCCTAAATTTTGTCAGTCGTTATTGAAAGAATGCTTTCTGACTTTTTGGGGAAGAATTTATTTGGTTCTCTAAGTATAATATGTATTTCAGTACCCACAGAGTCTATTGTATAAAATGCTTCTGCTTGATATGTATTCATCCATTTTTGGTTAAGAGAACAGGAAATCCACAAATTATCATGCTGTTTACACTGTATTACTCCTTTTTGAAGACCAATAACTTGTTTTTTTCTGTTGAAAAAAATTAAATATATACTACCTTTGGAGTTTGTTTAATATCCTGGTCTATATATTCTTGACAGCAGCTGCCCTTGTGAACTATTTTAATCTGTCTAACCCAAAGGTCAGCTGAGTGTCTAGACCCTTCAAGAACTAAATCTTTAGCTTGAACCTTCAGTTTCATGTGAAGGTTTCATATGAGGAAGCCAAAACCCTACCTAGGATTTCTGCAGATGCTGGTGTTCTTGTGACCTCTGAGCTCCTGCCATCTCCATGGGATCTTGCTCTCTTCCCTCTCCTCAGGATAAAGAGAAAGCAGTTATTCCCCTATTCTTCTGCAGACCAGCTTAGCCTTTTTGATGCTGTAAGGCCTCACCTTCCACCCTATATTTTCCCAAACAAAGAAGCATCTCTTTCCCAAGAGGAGCTCTGCTGTCAGATGTTATGATAATAAATGTGTGCTTTATTAAGTATCATGTGGTAGTAATAACCTTTATTTTCTCCATTTATTAAACTTTCAGATATTTAAATAATGCACATTAAATCCAGTCTCCATTATTTGTTAGTTATAAGAAAACCTATATTGAAAAAGCTTTTACAATGTTATAATTGAATATATGTAGCATTGTGTAGCTCTTTTGCCAATGGTTTGTAGAAGATAATGCTCACTTAAAAGGACACAGAATTTCAGGTAGAGTTTATGTCAAGTTGTTCCTTCTCTTAAAGAAATAAATCAAGACTATCTTAAAGAATGTGAGACTGAAGTCTACTCATTTGAGGTTTATATTTACTATTATTAAGCTATCTTATTTCCTTTGAATAAACTATCGTATGATCATCACTAAATTATTTTTGACTCCCAAATAATAATTTGCTTTGGTTTTTTTAAGCCAATCATGACCTTTTATAGAAACAGTCTGGAAAAAGTAGATGATGGGGGAGGGGGTAAAGCCAGGGATGTATAAATAGCAGCCAGTGTTTCTAAACATTTTGTATATCTGCTATCTCCTTTGATACTGTTGCTTTTGGACATCAAGCAAAAGATAGAATTCCTGTCCAGGAGTATAGTCTGAAAACATGTTGATTTTGCTTATTCAGTTAGGCAGTTTCATTAAGCATCTGGGGTTCTTGCAGTATTTTATTTTGCAGTCAAAAAATATGATTTGCAGTATAGATCAGAGATGAGCAAACTATGGCCCATGGACCAAAGTCTGGCCAATCCTATGAGCTAAGAAAGGTTTTTACATTTTTAAAGGGTTGGAAAGAGAATAACAAAGATAATATGTGACTGAATTATAAGGCTTCAAAGCCTAAAATTCTTCATACCTGACTTTTTACAAAAAAGTTTGCTGACACCTGTTATGGATTCCTGAGTTTTAAAGTAGATAAATAACCTGTTAAGTCCCCTTCATACAAGCGAGTTCCATTCCGAGAAGGCATTCATGTGTCCAATTTGTTCATAAGTTCAGCAAAGTTTGCCTAGGTACCCAATTAACAAAATCGACTATATAGTACTGTACTGTAATAGGTTTATAGAACACTTTTCACACAAGTAATACATAAAGCACAAAAAATAAAACATTTTTAATCTCATGGTACCTTGAAAAGTACAGTGGTATGGTACAGTACAACAGCTGGCCTACAGAGGCTGGCATGGAGTGAACAGGCAAGAAGAGATACTGGAGGAGGGAGAGGAAGTGGAAGATGGTAGAGCTGAAGGATCATCAGCAATAGGAGAAGGAGGGCAGGCTGCAATTCCGCTCGCTCCTGACATTGACGGCACAGATTCTGGTTCCTTGTTGGATTGAATTCTGTCTACCTTCTTGAAAAAGACAATTCAGGATGTCTGTGTAGTAGCTCTTTTTTTCTCATCGTAGATGACACAGTAGCACTGGATTGCATTCTGAATGACTGCTACAACCTTTGTGTACCGCTCTACATTTGATCCTGTGCCTCAGAAACTAACAGTGCCTTCTCAAATAATGCAAATACATTTCACATCTTTGAAAGTTCATAATTTGAAGATCCGTATGTAGGAGACTTATTGTATTCTGAATTCTGTGTAATGTAGTCATTCAAGTGATGATGTAGATTAGTAATATACTGACATGAAGCATAGATAAAGAGGTTGTTAGCATGTTAGCATTTTGTCTCCTGGTGAAAGATGGTGGAAAACTATGAGTAGCTTTTTATTCAATCCTTCATATTTATATACTGCCTGAAATTTTTTAAATGAGCGTATTGCTTTACAACGAGAAACAAAAGTACACACATGGATATGTGCATGTTGTATTTTGTTTGTGTGTTTTAAAGGGAAAGATAAAAACTGGATGGAAATTTCCAGTGTAGCTTGTGGCTGATTTTCATCAGATGAGAAAGAGGTTTGCTTAAGGATGTAGCTTATTATGCACCATTTAAAACTCTTGTCATCTTTGAATTTAAATACCTTTCTCTTCAAACACCCAAGAATGTCTACAATGAGGTTTAATTTCACTTGTTTTTACCATTTCCGTCATTGAAATATAATTATATTGCTTTAGAGCACCTAGGTAGTAATATAAAACGACATGGCCTTTTAAGAAATTGGCAGGGGCCGGGCTCGGTGGCTCAGCCACCTTGGGAGGCCGAGGTGAGTGGATTGCCTGAGCCCGCGGGTTCGAGACCCGCCTGGGCAACTTGACGTGACCTCATCTCTACAAGAAATCAAAAAATTAGCCGGGTGTGGTAGCACGTGCTTGTAGTTCCAGCTACTTGGAAGGCCAAGGGCGAAGGATCGCCGGAGCCCAGCAGGTCGAGGCTACGGTGGCCAGGAGCAGCCACTGCACTCCAGTCTGGGCGACAGAGTAAGACTTCAACTCAAAAAAAAAAAAAAAGAAATTGGTAGGAACTGTGTCCCCATAGTTTACATTGCAGAAGTTGCTAGTTCTGCTGCATATGTTGCCTCCAGCAAATGTTTATGTGTCCAGGCACATATTCAGACTTTTAAGTCTTGAAAGGATGCAGTAATAATTGTGTGGTAAGTAGACTGCCAAAGAACAGTGGGCTTTTCATATGTTTTAAAAATTTGTCTTTTATTCCCATGTCTTCCTCCAAATTCTCCCCACTTTCCTCCCCACAAAGGCAAGCATTTTAATATGTTTATAAGTATAGTACAGGAAATGTCTAATCTACATATATGGTATTGTGGTCTCATTTTACTTCTTGCTATTTCTAGTGCTGTGTTACTCCATTGTGTGTATCCACCACATTGTATGAACTTTCCAGGGAGTAGAACTGCAGGAAACAATCTCATATGTGTCTCTTTATGAGCTTTTATCTTTGGCTAGATACACTCAGGGGCAGAACTGCTGGGTCCTAAGGGACATGTCCACTTAGTAACTGAGTAGTTTTTGTTGCCTCTTTTGAATGGCTCCACGGTCTGTATTCCACCATGAGCTTTTCATTTGGGGAATTTTTTATATAAGAGTTTCTCTTAAGACTAACACAAGAAAGGATTACCCTAGGTAAGAATAGTTATTAGAACTCCTGAATTATTGGTAGGTGGAAGGTCCAGAAGAGGTTATGTAGCCATGCTTTTTATGAGAGCACATGCTTCTTGAGAGCTGGAGCTTTTAGCAGTGTGGAAGGGTAGGAATGGTCTGAATCATATGTCTTCTATGTCCAGATGACCAGGTATCATGAAGTGGTATTGTTTGTCATTTGTAATTCTACTTCCTTATCTATTTACCTTTTTAATTAGATTTAACACATACATAATGCTTACTATGTTCTAAGTACTGTTGCATACATTTTATAAATATTAACTCAAATAATATGCATAACAACCCTGTAAGATAGGTACTATTGTCCTCATTTCTATAAATAAGGAAACTGGGGCACAGAAGGATTAAGTTATTCAAGTATAGATTTCCTAGTTTTAATATTACTAATTAGGGAGTACAGAATTTTCAATGAAAGTTCTTTGAAAATTAATGGTTATATAGTATGTGTTATTCCATAGTCCATTACAAATAAAAAAATACTATTTAACTTTTCTGACTTTAATTTTTGAATACCAAAATGTATAAGTCATTGTGAGGCCAAATGGAAAAGGAAAACACATCTACTAACATGTTTAGCATTATAGTAATAAGAATTTGGAAATAAAATCCAGGGGTGGTGATAACCTTCATTAGATGCCATACTTGGTACTCCATTACACTGGATGTGAATTTTCTGGAAGGGTACAATTTAATTATTGAAACACTGTAAAATATGATTGCTTAAAATTTTATTCTAAAACCCAGCTTCCCTTCTTAAAAACTACGTATTATCAAAGCATGAGTTAACATTTTCCTCAAGATTGATGTTGTATTTTGAAAACTCATTGTGGCTTTGATGAAGATATAGATGTGAAATACGAAACAGAATGACTTCTGACAATGACTCGACTTTCCTTTCTTGAAGAAGTCTATCATGTCCTTTTACTTTTGGATTATTTACCTAATTGTTATGAAAGGCAAAGTAGCCAGGCTCAGTGGCTCAGCCTGTAATCCTGCGCCTTGGGAGGCTGAGATGAGTGGATTGCCTGAGACTCCGGGTTCGAGACCCGCTTGGGCAACTTGGTGAGACCTCATCTCTACAATAAATCAAAAAATTAGCCGGGTGTGGTAGCGCGCGCCTGTAACTCCAGCTACTTGGAAGGCTGAGGCAGAGGGATTGCCGGAGCCCCAGCAGGTCGAGGCTGCGGTGGCCGGGAGAGGCCACTGCACTCCAGTCTGGGCGACAGAGTGAGACTCCAACTCAAAAAAAAAAAAAAGAAAAGAAAAGAAAGAAAGGCAAAGTATGAAATGTGCAACCAAGGTTGTATAATGTACTGCTTTCCTGTAATATTCGTCACTGGCTTCCCAGTGGCTCCTTGCCCAGAGCACTTTCCTTAGTGTCGTGGCGGGCTTGGTCCCTCAGCAGGATCCAGCTCTTCATAGTTCGAAGGCCCCGAGGCATCCGAGACACCCATTTTCTTAGCATTCTGGTCAGTGTTTGTTGAGGAAAATGTAGAGAGCCAGCATCTCTTTCCACTTCAATAGTTTGAGTGGATTCCTTCAAAGAATATAAATTCATTGTTTTTTGCAAATAACGTATTGGCCTAAAATTTTCTTCAAACCTTTTTAAATATTCGACTGGAATTGAATGCCAAGCAGAGGCGACACTTAAAATTACATCTTTAAATCTATAGGACAGAAAGCCCTGTCCTTGCTTGGTAGATTAACTTTTTTATAAATCGTTTGAAACATAAGCTCTTCTGCTTAAAACTTGTAACTTCTGAACTTTATGGATAGGGACAAAGTACACCCCAGAGCAGGAATTCAGCTATGCTGATCACCAACAGATGGTCTTTGTCAACTCAGCCATCAGTATTACAGCATGTTTGTTTTATATGTGCATAGTTTCAGGGTATTTGATATTACAAATCCCTTTTTGTTCCTAAAACCAATGCTAGTGCTGGATTAATGGACACAAAAGTAGAAATAGTGTAAAAAATTAAGTGAGAAAAGTACACATGTTAAATATATCATTGGATAATAAGAATGACTCTGAAGGGCAGTCCTATGATGTGTGAAAAAAAAGTACCTATCAGTTAACAGTCAGCCAACAGTGAAGAAATCTGAAATGGCGCTGGTAGAGAATCACTGTTGGAGTGGAAGGCCTGTTTACTCAAAGGTGAATTCAGGTGAAAGCTAAAAGTTCAAGAACTTCACTGCTGAACATGGTGAATGAGAGTGCTGCTGTGGAAACTTATCCCAAACCACAGCTGGCACGGGGCCCCCGGCCTTCTCTGATCTGCAGGTGAAGCTCCAGTGTGGGTTCCTTGGCTGCCAGAGGTTTCCTCCCTTCTGGTAGTGAAGATTGTGATGGGAGGGGTTGCCTGCCTCTGCAGATAGTCATTATTAACAAAAGGCAGTTTTGGAAATGGCCAAAATATTTCAGCTAGGAGAAAATGCTGACCCCTTGAACCTAAATCTTACTCATGGTTTTGGACATCTAAACGAATGGATTTAACAGCCTTTTGGAATCCAGGCGTTTGTAGGTAGGACTGCCTCAAGTTCTGAAAACCTATTGATGTTTAAATCAAATGGCGGTAAAAAAGAGGGACAAAAAAATATTTGCTGGTCCCAACTCCTATTTCCTTAGCACGAGCTTTGCAATTGCTGACAGTATGACTGTGCTGAATGCAGCCAGTGTAGTTTTGGTGCAGGGGGACTTGGGGTGCTGTGGAATATGGTCTCCGCCTTTGTGGGGGGGTCTGCGCTCAAGCCCCTCCCCCCTTTTCAGCTTGTAGCACTGAAGCCATGATAGAGTCTTTATGTGGTTTAGTATCTGATTCTTTCTTTTAAGTGAGAAAGCAGGATTTATTAAGAGGACAGAAAAGATCCCACGGTGGGAGGGGAGCCGAGGGGGTTGCCCAGTATCTGATTTTTTAATTACTGTGGGGTTTGTTTGGGGGGGGTTGGTACATTTTATCTATTGTGTAGACAAATACATTATAGTCAGTGATAATAAGTATTTGTATTTGTCAAAAAGCTATTATTGTATGTAAGAACATGGTAAATTTCCTTTTTAAATGGCACAGCCTATCTTTTGTCTGGTTAGGCTGCCTCCGCCTGGGAGTGCTGTGGCTGTGTTGGTGATTGGCCCTGTTCCCACGCCTCATGCAGATCAGCAACCAACATGTGTTTTAAATTAATCCCCAAAGTCCTGCTTGTAGAATAAAATTTTTAAATTTATTTCCAATGTAAATACTGTATTAAATTATTACCTTTATTGCAGTTCCAGCCTCTGCGCTCCAGCAAGGTAAAGTTTGCCAGAGTTGTTTCAGCCTTCTCAATAAGGCTGTTTTGGCCAGAGCATCCTGTTTTAAGCAAGTAGCAAGATTGTTTTTTTTTAGGCATAGGGCCCGTATTTAGGCACTCACTGTTGGCAATTTAGTTCCATAGCTGGGCTAAACTATAAGTAATTATCCATGTTGTATTCTGACAGCAATATTTATGTCAGTGACATGTTTTGATTGTTCTTTTTAAGTGTCATGCTTATTTTAAAAAGTTACCTTGTTATTTTACTTCATTTTCCATTTACAAAGGCCTGCTGCTTGTTAAGTAATGCATGCTTGATTGGTTGTTTTATAAAGAAAGGCAGTGAAGTTGTTCCTAAAAAGATTGAATAAAGATCCAGCAAAGAAAGTAGATGGCTCTGAAAAAGTACTAAGAATATGTGTGAACACCCTAGAAAAGGCACTGAAAATGTGTTGTTTGTGCTTGCCAGAATTTAGTGTCCACTACATTTAGGACTCTGTGCAAGCTTTCTGTTTATTCATGCATCAAGAGACAGAAAGGAAATGATTAATGGCACTAAACTAACATTGCTCGTCAGAAGCCAGGAGGCAAATGTGACTTATGTTGTGAGAAGACACTCTCAAGCACTTGTGAATAGGCCTTGTATTGTGCCCAACATTGGGTAAGGTACAGTAACAATAATAATAATGATAATAAAATAGTACTTTGGTGATGTAAACAACAATAACTAATACTCGCAAAGCATTTACTGTATTCTAAGACATTATTCTAAGACCTTTACATGAATGACTCATGTCATTTCCCTAGTGACCTTCTGAGGTAGATGCTGCTATTACCCTCTCATAATTCATTTAATCCCCATAACAACCTCATAAAGTCGATCCTATTATTAGGCTCACTTAACAAGTGAAGAAATGAGGTTTAGTAATTTGTCCAAGGTCATACAACCAGTAAGTGGTGGAGCTGAAATTCAAATTTAGGCACTCTAATTTCAGAATCCACATTCTTAACCACTTCGGTAGGCTGAATAATGGCCCTCAACGATATCCAGATACTAATCCCCTGGAACCTGTGAACATTACCTTATGTGCCGAGAGGACTTTGCAGACATGACTAAATTAAGGGTCTTGAGATGGGAGATTATCCTGGATTATCTGGTTGGGACTTAAGTGTAATCACAGGTGTCCTTATAACAGGGAGCAGAGGGAGATTTGGCAGCAGCAGAAGACAGTGTGACAGTGGAGGCAGAGAGACTTGAAGATGCTGCACTGCTGGCATTGAAGATGGTGAGGAGACCCTGAGCCCAGGAACACAACTCTAGAAGCTACGGAAGGCAAGGGAACTTCCAGAGGGAGGGAGCACAGCCCCACCTGCATCTTGGTTTTTGTCCATTGGAACCTTTTTGTTTTTCTGACCTCTAGAACTGTAAGATAATAAACTGGTGTTGGTTAAGCCACAGGTGTGTGGTCATTTGTTGTGGCCACAATAGAAAACTAATGCAGCCCTCATGCTATGGAGAAAGATCCGAGGGTTAGTTAAGGCTTTTACTATCAGCAAACCTTCCTCAGAATCCATGAAGGAATGAGCTTTCGTAATAATCCCCCTCAGTAGTCCCAGCTTTATGGCATTGTCACTTCATTACCAGGAACACAGCTTCTTAGTCCTTATCTGTTTCTGCATGAGGGTTGCTCAGAGGCCATCTCTAGACTGCATCTACTCCATACTCAAACATGGCAGTCATTCTGGGTACAAAGTTGATTGTTGAGCCAGAAATTTAAGAAATATTAGTCAGGAGACATCATCTTTACTTCAGGTCCGAGAGTTGGGGGAAGCTGAGGAAATGAGCATTTGAGTGTCTGCTGTATGTCAGGTACCAAACTAGGAATTTGAGTTTTGTATTTAGTCCTCATGTCTGACCCTTCTTATAAAAGGTAGTTGTTAACACCCCATCTTGACAATAAGGAATGAGACTGTATGGGCTCAAGACCAGAGAAGCAGTAAATAAGATTAAAATTCAGACTTGTCTAATGTCAGGGTACATGATACTGTAGTACATAGTACTGCCACTCCAAACCAATCTTTCTGAGGAGCTCAGATCTAATTCAGGGCATATACCAAGTGTTTATTTAGTTCTCACAAGTCACGGGGAAGAGCATACCATTGCCAGATCACCCCTGACCTGGTGCACGGTCTGCAGGCTGGGCAGGCTCCTGGATTGCTCTGAAGTCAGCATTCTTCCTGCATGACTCTTAAGATGGACTTAGCTCTGTGTTCAACTTGGTTTTCTCTATTATTGTATGCTAGAGTTGAGACCAAACCATTAACAAAACTTTCAAAGCTAATTAAACAACAGTTCTCTAGAGCAAAGATCTGAATCTATAGTGGAAACTTACACTTTTTGGTGTTCCTGTGTGATATACATAAATATAAAAAATAAAAATGGTAATGTTAAATATAAGATTACTTGATCTAATTACAAGTATCTAAATGTAACAGGAAACTCTGTTTAGGAAATCTTTGACTTAAATAGATGATTATTTCATGACTGAATTATTTTACTACTGTAGACCAAGGGTTGGCAAACTTTCTCTGTACAGTCACCTAGTAAATATTATGGGATCTGCAGGCTATGAGGTTTCTAGCTGAGTTACTAAACTCTGCCGTTGCAGCATGAAAGCAACAAGTTGGCAATACTTAAGCAAGTGAATGTGGCTGTGTTCCGATCAAACTTTATGTGTGGACACTGAAAATTGAAGCTTGCAAACTGTACAAAAGCAAGTGGCAGGCCAAATTTGACTGTGGGCCATAGTTTGCTGACCATGTATTAATAACCTGTCATATGCTAGCACATTTATTTGTATATTTGCATTGCCTTTCTGTTTTGTAAAATATATTGCTAGATTCTTAATCTATACATCCAGATCTTTGAAGTATTATAATTTTAAAAAACCTTGGTAAGACTATACGTGACAGAAAGACTTACATAGCAGCTGATACTTGGTTGCCTGCCAAAGAATCATCATTTTCCCTTTCTTTGTTGGCAGAAGCCCCAGTTTGGATTTTGTTCAGGTACCCAGTGGTTGCATACTTCAGGACGGGTGCTTTCTTCTTCCTCCCAAGTTCAAGAGGTGAATCTTTATTCACTGACTGGTTTAGGGGTGGCAACTTTGAACAATAAGGTATGTGGAAAAGAATTCAGTTGCCTACAATTGATGGAACCCAGAATATAAAAATGAATTTTTGACAACTACAATTAAAATCAAAGTACCTAAACAGATAAATTTGAGCTTTACTTCATGTTGCACTGGCTAGTATGGATTACTATATTAACAAACATATTTAAAGAAAATAGTTATATATGTATATAATAGAATCTTAAAATATTTATTAAAATTTTCTAATTTTTAAAATTTTTTTACTTTTTGAGAAAGCAGGATTTATTGAGAGGACAGAAAAACTCCCACAGTGGGAGGGGACCCAAAGGGGTTGCCCTCTAAATTTAAATATAGAAAAATTTGTGCCAGGTGTGGTGGCTCACACCTGTAATCCCAGTACTTTGGGAGGCCAAGATGGAGGATCACTTAAGACCAGGAGTTCAAGGCTGCAGTGAGCTATTATTACACCACTGCACTCCAGCCTGGGTGACAAACTGAGACTCTAAAAAAATAAAAAGTAAATACAAAAAAATTAAATTTTTGTTAATACAACATAAAATTATAAATTTCTTTTGGGGAAAGAACTGCTGTTTACATCCTTTTTTCCTTATAAAATTTTTTTTTAAATTTACAAAGTAATAAGAATAGTAAGAAATAGGAGCTGCATGCCAGTAACCACAGAAGTATTTGAAACTTTTTGCTAATCTATGGAGATCTGAAAGTCTGGATGTTGGGAAATCCTGTTGTGTTGACTCCACTCTTACCATCTAACCTGTTGGCATCTTGCAGCCTGGCTTTATATCTAACCTCTTAACTAAACTGGTTTCTAGAAAATCACCTTTGATTTTTTGGTCCCCTGCCCCTTTTTCTAAACCAAATTTCTTCTTTGACATTTCTATGATGTTTAATTCTGTTGCCCATTCTGTACCTGAAATTCTCTTTCCTAGGATTTGCTGAGAATATGTTCCATTTTTCAGTCTCCTTTACCTTGTTCTTTCTACTTCTTGGGGGTAGTAACTCTTATAAATCATTGACCATTTGTAATGCCTGTTAATAGCAGGCATGAGAATGAATTAGATGTAAGTAGAGGGTACAACCTGCTAAGCAGAGACGATTTAGTAGTGACTGTCTTTTGACATAAAAGAAGGCTTATAAGTAGGCGTGAACAGTTTCCCTAACTGATAGCAGTCCCTGTTTTGTTTTGTTTTTTAAGTATACACATGTATTTAGTTCTTTGTATTCCTTTGTATGTACCATTATTAAATCACTTCTTGATGGACATCTGTCTCTAGTTGCACGTGGGTACGCTCCTCCTCTCCCCAACCAATTCTGTATGGGCATCCTTATTCCTCCATCTTGGCACACTTTGTGAATATATCCATTGTTTAAATTCCTAGTGGTAGAAATGTTGAGTTCCAATGTATGTGCATGTAAAAGTTTGGTAGACAAACTTTGGTAGTCATTCTGAAAGCTTGTACCAGTTTACACTTTTATCAGCAGGGTATGATTGTCCCTTTCACCACACAATTGCCAACAATGAATATAATAAAACATAGTGTTTGCTAATCTAGTGAGTGAAAATCTTTTTCTTTATATTTTTATTTTAATTATGAGTTAGATTGAGCATCCGTTATATCAGTAGTTCTCAGCTGGGAGCAACTTTGCCCCTCAGGGGACATTTGGCAATGGCTGGAAACAATTTTGGTTGTTGAAAGTGGAGAAGGTCTTGGGAGGGGATACTGCTGTCATCTAGTGAGTAAAAGGCAGAGATGCTGCGAAACATTCTGCCATGCACACGACGAAGCATTATTTGGCCCCAGATATCAGTTGTGCCGGAGTTGGAAAACCCTGTTTTGTATTATTCCATTTTACCTCCTTTGTTGGTTTATTATCTGTAATTCTTGAGTTATTTTATTGGTTGATTTCAGGTTTGTATTACGCCTCTTGAGCTTATCACCGTCTACCTTCAAGCGGTATTTTATTACTCCTTGCCCATCTTTCCCCTTCTGGCCTTTGTGCTACTGTAATACTTTCTACTTCTACATATGCTACAAATCCTACAATATGTTGTTATATTACTTTAGACAGTTGATTACCTTTAAAAAATTAAGCGGCTGTATTGAAATGTAATAAACATTCATCAAGCATATAAGTTAATCATTTTTGAAATGCGTATCCATCACAACCGTTAAAATAATGAACATATTCATCATTCCCAAAACTTTTTTCCTTCTCTTTAGTAGTTCTTCCCTCAACTCCAGGCAGCCACTGTCTACTTTCTGTCACTATAGATAAGTTGACATTTTCTAGAAGTTTATATAAATGAAATCATAAACTATGTGCTCTTTTTTTAATCTGATTTTGTTTTCTTCCAACATAATTATTTTGAGATTTAGCCATACTGTGTGTATCATTAGAAGAGCCTTTTTAATGACAGACATTTCAACTAATTAAGTTACTGTTTTTAAAGAGCATTCTGAATTCTAGTCACTTGATGTGTTCTTGTTTTAGGTCATGACTGTTCAAGGTATGATAATCACATGAGAGCACTCATTCCTGCAGATGTCCTTGACTCATTAGAGAAAATCTGTCTAAAAGAAAATATCCATATGACCAAATCCATTTCTCTGCCAAATGGCTTGATGGATTTCCTGTACTCTGATTACCAAAGCTATCCTCAACCAAAGCAAGAAAGGATCCTGCATGAGTCAATTCCAGAATGCCATTTTTGCATCACCAACAGGTGAAGAAAACCTCATGAATAGCAATCACAGAGACTCGGAGAGCATCACTGGTGAGTCCAGTTGAATAAATATTGAAGTGCTATTGCTTACAGGATAAAATGCGCATGGAATTTTTGTAATAGAATTTGGATATATTTTTAGGTCTCTTATTTAAGAGATCTGTCAAGGATTGAGAGCTCCTTTAGAACTACACTTAAGATTTAAAATGTACCCCATCTCTGTCTCTTTGTGCTTATGAAGCCATTGCTTATCCTTCTAGGTAAATAGGAATATCTAATGTTGCCAGACATTTTGTATCTGACTCATTAGTGTTATTGTTGAGTCAAGGTCAGATGGTAGAAATTTACTTGCTTAAGGCTTGTTTTCTTACATTGTACTTTGTTGTTTTTTGCCAGAGTTACAGCATGTTTCTTTATCTACTCTCTCAGGAAATACCAGACCTCTTTAAAAAGTGAGAGGGTTGATGTGACATCCTGTATTTTCTCTATTTTAAGCCCTAGTATTTTAAGCATGTTAAAAGGCACAACTCTCCTTTTTTGTAAACTGCTAAACGTGGGAGGTGTCAAAGGATGGGCAACATTGGAAACAGGAAGCCAGTAGCAGACACATAAAGACAGAAAAGCCCTGCTGTGTTGAGATGGGGTAGGAGGTAACAGGTGTGCGAGTGAGAGACTAGTGATATGAATAGTATTCAGTGAGTACCTGTGATATGCCAGGTATTATTATCTTGGGGGCCTTAATTATTGTTTATCTTACTTACTTTTTACTACAGTGTGGTAGGTGATCCTCTTTATTTTACCAATGGAGGAAGTTAAGGCTCAGAAAGGATTAGTATTTTCTCTAGCATCCCATAGCTACTGAGCAGAGAAGTCAGATTTAGAAGCTAGATGTGAGGACAAAGCCCACATTCTTTCTACTATTAACAAAGAAAAATAGGACAATCAGTAGATGAGGCAGCTGGAAGAAGTAGGAGATGGACTAGTGTGTTGTGCAGGAGACATGATATATAGAACTTGCCTTCTAAGACAAATGCTTAGCCTTTGTGTTGTCAACAAATGGACAAATCCAGCAAGAGACGGCCCTTGGTCGAGAGGGCACAGTGCAGGGTAGGAAATTGAGACATAAATCTAGTGGTCCTCAACAGGTCACTCAAGTCTTGTTGCTTATCTAGGAGGCAGAATTTTGGTAGTTTCTGAAAATATCTTCCACGTTTAATACTCTAATTTTAGATGCTATCGTGACCTTAGACTTGACTTTATCTCTAGATTGAAAAATTCAGTAAAACAATAATAAAAATAGTTAGCATTTAGACAGTACCTCCATGGTGTGCCAGATATTGGACTAAATACAAGTATTTTTCATGGCTTTATCTCACTTAACGCATACAACAACCATGGAGGTGAGTACTAAATACTGTCACCTTCTCCATTTTACAGATGAGGAAACTTGGAGTTTGAGACAGAGTAACTTACCCACTGTCACTTTGTGTCATGTGCAGAGCCAGGACTCACACTCAGGACTATCTGACTTGCAAGTCGGTGCGCTTTATCACCATATAATACTAAATTTATATTATATGAAGGATAGGGAAGACTTGAGGAGAAAACTCTTTTTTTCCCCCTTCCTTTTCAGATTTTTTTCTCCTCACATATTTAGAGCTTTAGATGTACCACATCTTTAAAATAAAAATGATAAAGTACTTATTATAGTGCCAGCACTCAGTAAATGTTAATGTTACTTAAACATTCTTTCAGCTACTGTGAGAATACACTAAAATGTAATTTTTCCAGATTTTCTTTTTTTTTCTTGCCTGCTTCTTCTGAGGCACAGACCTCTTCTAAACAGTATTAATAGATTGATCAGGAGAAAATAAAAAATTTGTACACATTCATTTTAAACTTTAAAAACATAGTTATTGTCACTAAGCAATAAATTTTTAGATAGTGTTTAACCAAAATTTGTGGTGTCTGCATGTTCTCACTCATGTGGAAGCTAATCAAGTTGATCTTGTGGAAGTGGAGAATGGAAGAGTGGTTACCAGAGGCTGGGGGGTGGGGCACGGGGAGGGAAGGGGGGAACAGGAGCAACTGACTCATGGATGCAAAGTTATAGCCAGGTAGGAGAGGAGTGAGCCCTAGTGTGCTGTGGCGCTGCAGGATGACCATAGTTAACAATTATTTATTGTATATTTTTAGACAGCTGAAAGAGAGGACTTTGAATGTTCCCAAAATAAAGAAATGATGAATGTTGAGGTGATGCATGTGCTAGTTACCCTAATTTGATTAATACACATTGTGCACAGGTATCAGAATATCACAAATACCCCATAAATATGTCCAATTATTTTGTGCCATTTAAAAGTAATTTTTAAAATTTACTATAAAAATTTATGCTGTCATTTTCCCTTTAGAAGCTCTGTTTATTAGAGAACCCTTGAGAAAGACCAACTATCCTACTAGGATGTATTAATAAAAATCAGTGGAAAATGATCTTATCTAACGTTTCCTTGCGTGTCCTACATTAGAAACATTGATTTCACCGGTTTTCTCTGTGACCTAGTAAGTTGGAATACATTGAGTTCATTGATGTGGACTCTCTCCTGTAGATGTCTGCTCCAATGAGGATCTCCCTGAAGTTGAACTGGTGAGTCTGCTAGAAGAACAGTTGCCACAGTATAGGCTGAGAGTCGACTCGCTCTTTCTGTATGAAAATCAAGACTGGACCCAGTCCACACACCAGCCACAACATGCGTCCGATGCCCTCTCACCAGTGCTTGCCGAAGAGACTTTCCGTTATATGAGTGAGTATTTTTTACCCTTTTAGAGTATTTTTTTACCCTTTAAGAGTTTGTGCATTGAAATAAAGATTATGGGTATTTTGGCATTGACTTTTAAAAGCTTTGGCATTTGGTAGCCATTGCAGTGTATACCTGCCTTAACTTGAGGTGATTAGCAGGAAGAGGGCATGCAAACTGTGTTATGTCTGAATACAGAAAGTTTGTCATCCTTGTGACTCTGAGTGCCTGATGTTGCACACTTAGATGTCGCCATTTCTTCTGTCTGTCATTTGATATTTTCCTCAAACTGAGTAGAAAAGGAAACTTTTTAAAAAGCGAAATTATTTGAAATTTTAATATTTCTTTATATCTCTCAACATTTATTATCATCATAGTTTGGTATCCTGAGCCATCAGCATTTTAACTCTTATTGTCCCTATTAAGCACAGTCTCAGCAATTACGACGGTCGTTAAGAAGCATAGTTCTTAGATACATAAATAGTTTAACAATGCCAAGGACAAATAAGTGTACATTTTGGGGGATTCTCCATTATTTACCTGAAGATTCCCAGAGAATATTTTAGCTAGAGGCTGAGTCAGATTTGTCTTGAAAATAGGTCTCTTTTATACCAAGCTGTTATAAATGACAAAATTAAATAAATTCTTCAACTTTGAAGTATGGAGGCCTTTTTGCATTTTTCCTCATCCCAAAAATCTATATTATATCTGAAATTACTTTTTAAAAACTTTATTTGGTATAAAAATGCTGTGTGTAGTAGCTATTAGACTATATAATAACAGTTTGTAAATCTAACATTGATATGTATGAAAAAATTTAAAATTAGAATTAGGTATGCGATTGCATCAGGTCCTAGACGTTTTCCCAGGAAGTACTTCAGCGTTTTAATGTCAGGTTGTTGTTGGAGAATGAATGTTGTGAAATACTCATTTTCATGGTAATCATTAACTTGCTTTTAGTAGTGGCTTCCTAGAACTTAACTGCTCAGAAAAAAATTGTAAACATTATTTAAACTTTAATTGAAATATCAAAAAGCCCAATAAAATATATTTCTGTCCTTAATATTTATGTAACTGAATTAAACTAAATTAAGACTTCTAAGCTTTTCTTAACATTTTAGTTTGAGAAGTTGGCGGGGCTCGGTGGCTCAGCCTTAATCCCAGCACTTTGGAAGGGCGAGGCCAGTGGATTGCCTGAGCCTGCAGGTTCGAGAAATTGTTTGCTTGAGATTTTCTGAGCCGGGCTCGGTGGCTCAGCCTGTAATCCCGCACCTTTGGGAGGCTGAGGTGAGTGGATTGCCTAAGCCCGCAGGTTCGAGACCCACCTGGGCAAGCGAGACCTCATCTCTACAATAAATCAAAAAATTAGCCAGGCGTGGTAGCGCACGCCTGTAGTTCCGGCTACTCGAAAGGCTGAGGTGGAAGGATCGCCGGAGCCCAGCAGGTCGAGGCTGTGGTGGCCGGGAGCGGCCACTGCACTCCAGTCTGGGCGACAGAGTGAGACTCCAACTCAAAAAAAAAAAAAGAGATTTTCTGGAAAATAATTTTTTAAAGGAACAGAATTTTTTCTTTCCATTTCCTTTTGTTCCTTGAGCATTTAAATTTGTAGAAGAACTTTCAAACTGAAATGTTATCAGGATAAATTTAGTTTGTCATTATTTTGTTAAAGTTTACAGAAAGTGTCCCTTGTTTTATTTTTTCTTTGTCCTATAGGCTACTGAGGTGTGGAACTATAACTAGAAAGATGTCTTAGATCACAATTTAATGGAGTTACTTTTAGGATAAATTTTAAATAAAAAGACCAGAAAACTGGGGGGTAAACAAATTCTAAAATACTTTTCAAGACTTTATACCAAACAAACCACAGTGTTCAAGGGAGCAGTTTAAAACTTGAGATTCATCGGGTGATATAGATCCATGCTTCAAGTTTCTGGAAAACTGTCCTATTTTTTTTAGTCCAGTGGTACTATTTTTATAAACCTCATCAATCTGAAAATTGAGCCATATATTATATACCTAAATCATAAAGCAAATGTCCTAGAATTATCATTGGACCACTGGTACTTTACCTCTGCGCTGCACTTTAATTTTACCGGGTTTTTAAAGGTATCAATTCTTTGGGTTAATAGTTCAATCAAATATAAATAAACTTCATTATGAACTTGCATCTTATGAATGTAAGTGGTTTATTTTATTTAGCAGGTTGACTAGCCAAGGTTTAATAAGCAAGACATAAAACTTCTCTCACCCTTTCCCACAGTTTTCTGTTGCCTGAGATATCAAGACTTGTTTGTGGTTTTCAGTCATTATGATGTATCCTGGCAGGCTGTCCTAGGGTTCAGCTCCCTGATGTTACTTCAGCCCTTCTTACCCCTCTTATCCCTACTTCCCTACATGCCAGTGGATGCCTGTGGTCATTAAAATGGCTTTTTTTTTTTTGAGTTAGGATCTCACTCTGTTGCCCAGGCTGGATGGAGTATAGTGGCATGATTACAGCTCGTTGCAACATTGGACTCCTGGGCTCAAGTGATCCTCCCACCTCAGCCTCCCGAGTAATTGGGACTACAGGCATGTGCCACCACACCTGGCAAGTTTTTGATTTTTTTGTAGAGATGAGGTCTCACTGTTGCCCAGGCTGGTCTCAAACTCCTGGGCTCAAGCAATCCTCCTGCTTTGGTCCCAAAGTGCTGGCATTACAAGCATGAGCCACCGCACCTGGCCTAAAATGACTTTCAGCAACTAGTAAAAGAGGTAGCACTGCAGAGACACTTTTTCTCTTGTTTAACCTAAAGAAATTGAAAGAGCTATGGGAAGGAAAGTGATTTGGAAGGAAATGTGGGCAGCCTTTGGGGTTGGGAGCCTATCTCACAGGAAGGGGGCGGGGGCAGTGGTTCTTTGAAGTCACCCAAACTAGAAAGAGATTATTTACTTTTAAAATAGAATACTTTGAGAGCAATCAGCAGGTCCAAAAAATTTCATCCGGTCCCTGCCACACACAAGCAGACTTTGAGATGCTCAAAGAATGTTTTACACGCAGCTAGGTCACTCCAGGGTTTCCCTGATTTTATTAGGACTGAGCTCCAGAGTGAGCTGGGGAAGCCAACTAGTCAGAACACACATTACAGGAAGTGTCATGTGTTCATTTAAAGGCTAAAAATAGAAACCTGCTCTGCCTTTAAGGGGATTTTATGTGGGAAGAGGGTCACCTGTACCACTTCCTAAGGCATAAGAAAAGGAGGTGGAAAAATGATTGATTATGTAAGTTCTGTTTAAGGTAGAGTTTCTCAGAATGTGAACTCCGCTATCAGTGTCACTTGGGAAGTTGTTAGAAATGCACATTCTTGGGCCCCACCCCACCCACAGAATCAGAAACTCTGAGGGTGAGATACAACCTTCTGTTTTGAAAAGTCTTCCTGGTGATACCGATGCGCAGGCAAGTTTGAGAACCAGTGTTATAAAGCATTGTCACCCAAAACTGAGTGACCATTTCATAGTGACATTAATTGGGAGATTAAGGAATTAGGGAGAGTATACAATTTTGCAGAGAAATACAGTTGTAGAAATTACTGCTTCCAATTGGTAGGTACACTTTTCCTCAAGCTCTGTCCTCAGAAATCATTAACCTGCACTGGCAGGAAAGAAAATAGGACTGATAATGGTCAGGAAGCATTAACTGTAAGCCAGGTCACAGAGGTTAGCAGACTTATAATTCCCCTGGATCAGCTCTCTCAAACCAGTTCCACGAGGGATTTAAGTTGTATGCCCAGGACATCTGTTATATCCTGGATTATTGTCTCACCTGTGCATCATGCCCTACGTTGTACTGTCCTTGGGAGAATTGAGAAAACTATCCTGTCCAGGGCTTGCTTCTCCTGTGAGAAAGGCTGCCCTAGACAGTATGTCTCCTCAGTCTCCTTTTTGTTCTGCCTCAGTTCTTTTGAAGGCAGTTTTTGTGTTGCAGAAATATTCTCTGTATTTTAGCAGCAGGAGCAGCCGTCATTTCTTCAGGGCTGAAATCCCAGAACTGTCTAGTTGTCAGGAGCTCCTGTAGCTTTTCCTAGTCCGTGTGGGTACTACTTGTGGTTGCTTTTTGCTATGTTGTTGGTTTGGTTTGGTTTTTGGTGTGAAAAGGTTGTAGAGTGATTAGAGATTAAATTCTTTTTAAAATTCTGTAATTGTGGTAAAAACTCTAGATCTGGAAAAGGGACGTAAGAGAACTATTGAATTCTATCTCATATACGTGTAAATGACAGAGAGATCAGAGTGAATCAACATTGGCATTTCCTATCCTGGAAATAATGTGAGATCGCTGTGGTTGATGTGAAATTATAAGAATATATAAATATAAAGTAAGGATTAGTGAAATGCTTCTGTATATTCAACTCCTACCATGTATTTAAATATAATATAAAATGAGGATTAGTGAAGTGTTTCTGTATATTAAACTACCACCTTGTAGTTTCGGGAACATTCAATTCTACAAAATAATATACCAAAAATGTCAGACATTAATTAACAACCTCTGGAAACATAGTTGCAAAATTGTTCAATAAAATTATTTATCATCTCCTTAATGGATAAATTTTTTTTAGAGAATTAGGAAAGTTCATGTTTGGACATAGCAAAGATCACTGCTAATTTCTGTGTCATTTAATATTTTTATTTTAACAGCTGATAACTGAAAGGAAAATAGATTTTGATAGGACTACTTTGAATAAACACAGCCTGCTTGGCTATCTCTATATTCTTGTTTACAGAATCAAAGTGAGTAACTCATCTATGGTTTCTGAAGCATTTATAATGTCTAAGTGCCAAGAGAACACTTAAGAATTTTGCCCTGTGTACTTTTGGAATCATCCCTAGTAGCATGTCTTCATCAGGATTGTGTTAAGGAAGAGAAGACAGATCTTACTGGGCTACAGAAGAGGCCCAGCCTTTGGGGCTTGGTGACATATAAGCTGTTTCACATAAGACATAAGAATTGGAGAATTGAGGTTGCACTATCTAACTTCTTCACCATAATAAATATTTAAGCATTTTAAAATTCATTTTTGCTTTTTTAAATTAATAAGAGTTTAGTGAGGATTTTTTTATTGCAAAGATAACATTTATTCTTCATAGAAGAGAAGCAAAAAAGTGAAAAGAAAACAGATCAATCATAATCCTTATCCAGAAATAACCACTATTAACATTTTAATGTATAGCCTTGCAGCCTCTCGTGAATATAGACATGTATAGATTCACACTTTAAAAGGGAGAATTAGGATCTGTGCTGTTTTCCGACATGATTCACAGAGTTGTACACTGATATTTCATTAGATAAGGCCTTTTTTATGTTCTTAGTGGGACTGAGTAGAAACAGCAGCGTGGTGAAAGAACTCATGGCTGGGTTCATACATCACCTGAGTTTTTTAAATGACCTTGTGAGATGAGCGTTGTTTATCACACACATTAAAATTCCAGCTTTGCCAGTAATAGCTTGCTTTGTGATCTTGGACATGTCACTTAATTTCTGTCAGAGAAGATTCTGCATACAAGAAAATGATATCATTAGACAAGATAACTTCTTAAGGCTGAGCTTTAAATTCTCACACTGACAGATGGTAAGCATTTATAGGGAATATGTTTCCTTTTCTCCTCAGTAAAACATATTATATCTAAACATTTATTTAGTGTGGGACTGTGTCCTTAATTTTTTTTCTTCCCCTTTCTTCATGTGTGACACAGTTGTTTATTACATCCTTAACTTACTGGTTTTACATCAAGTTAAATCTGCCACTTCATCTCACCTCTAGTCGGTCATGGAATATAAGCCATGTTGTGTATTTGTATAAAAACTGGGATCTTTCTGTTTTTTCTTTTTGTTTGTGTTTTGAGTTGGGTTGAGGTCTCACTGTCACCCAGGCTGGAGTACAGTAGTACAATCACAGCTCACTGCAGCCTCGACCAACTGGGCTCAGGCAATCCACCTGCCTCAACCTCCCGAGTAGCTGGAACTACAGGTGCAGACTACCACACCTGGCCAATTTTTTGTAGAGATGAGGTCTTGCTATTTTGCCTATGCTGGTCTCGAATTCCTGGGCTCAAGCAATCCTCCTGCCTCAGCCTCCCAAAGTGTTGGGATTACAGGCGTGAGTTACAGCACCCGGCCAAAAAACTGGTTTTAATTGGGTCTCTGGGATTCCTGGTTCTTGGCTTGGGTGTTAACCCTAGATTGGTGATTTTCATCCCTGGCTCCAGGTCAAAACCCCTGGGAGTCTTCTATATACTAACCAGTGCCCTAGGGCTCTTCCAAGTCCATTACTTTGGAATCTGGAGTTGAAAACCACTGCACTAGTTTACATTTGGTTTTTCAGCCATTGGTTGGTTTTCTGTAATTAGTCTGGAGCTTAGATACATTGATTTGATTTTTCCCCCTAATTTTGTGATTGAGACCTGAAGTCGAAGAGACCACTCACTGTAAGTATCTGCTTTAGTCATTTAATCATTCCTTTCTGCTGCGCTACCAAATTGAATTGTGTCTGTTCCTTAGGCTCAAAAGACTGTTTCCCTTATCACTATGGTGAAATATGGAACCAGTTTCTCTACTTGTAAATATAAATTCTTTTGGAGTACAAATGATTATTTCTAAATCTTTTTTCAAGTTTTGTATTTTCAATTTAAACCTTTTTCAGCTACCACCTCATACCATCAAGCCAGTACTTTGTTTTACTCTTTTTTTTTAATTTTGATACTTTTTTTTTTTTTTTTTTTGAGTTGGAGTCTCACTCTGTCACCCAGACTGGAGTGCAGCAGCCGCTCCCGGCCACCGCAGCCTTGACCTGCTGGGCTCCAGCGATCCTTCCGCCTCAGCCTTCCAAGTAGCTGGAACTACAAAATTTTGATACATATTTTTTATTTTAAAATCGTGGGGTAC
>CAUYQG010195130.1:0-16747 GCA_963574415.1 Tarsius wallacei
GTTGGAATGGTGACAACATGCTGGAGCCAAGTGCTAACATGCCTTGGTTCAAGGGATGGAAAGTCACCCGTAAAGATGGTAATGCCAGTGGAACCACGCTGCTTGAAGCACTGGACTGCATCCTGCCACCAACTCGTCCAACTGACAAGCCCCTGCATCTGCCCCTCCAGGATGTCTACAAGATTGGTGGTATTGGGACTGTCCCTGTGGGCCGAGTGGAGCCTGGTGTCCTCAAACCTGGCATGGTGGTCACCTTTACTCCAGTCAATGTTACAACTGAAGTGAAGTCTGTTGAAATGCACTATGAAGCTTTGAGTGAAGCCCTTCCTGGGGACAACGTGGGCTTCAATGTCAAGAATGTGTCTGTCAAAGATGTTCGCCGTGGCAATGTTGCTGGTGATAGCAAGAATGATCCACCAATGGAAGCAGCTGGCTTCACCGCTCAGGTGATTATCCTGAACCATCCAGGCCAAATCAGTGCTGGCTATGTCCCTGTACTGGATTGTCACACAGCTCACATTGCATGCAAGTTTGCTGAGCTGAAGGAAAAGATTGATCGCCGTTCTGGTAAGAAGCTGGAAGATGGCCCTAAATTCTTGAAGTCTGGTGATGCTGCCATCGTTGATATGGTTCCTGGCAAGCCCATGTGTGTGGAAAGTTTCTCTGACTATCCTCCTCTGGGTAAGGATGAGTACTTAGGCTTACTTACAAGTTGCACTAAAGGTGAAACATACTCTGAGTAGTTTCTTATATTTGTTTTAATAGGTCGTTTTGCCGTCCGTGATATGAGGCAGACAGTTGCTGTGGGTGTCATCAAAGCAGTGGACAAGAAGGCTGCCGGAGCTGGCAAGGTCACCAAGTCTGCCCAGAAAGCTCAGAAGGCTAAATGAATATTATCCCCAATACCTTCCACCCCAGTCTTAATCAGTGGTGGAAGAACGGTCTCAGAACTGTTTGTTTCAATTGGCCATTTAAGTTTAATAGTAAAAGACTGGTTAATGATAACAATGCATCGGAAAACTTTCAGAAGGAAAGGAGAATGTTTTGTGGACCATTTTGGTTTTTTTTTTTTTTTTGCGTGTGGCAGTTTTAATTTATTAGTTTTTGAAATAAATACTTTTTAATGGAAACAACTTGACCAAAAATCTGTCACAGAATTTTGAGACCCATTAAAACAAAGTTTAATGAGAAAAACCTGTGTCGTCTTTTTGGTCAGAACTGAAAATGCTTTAGGTGGAAGACATTACTGTAATGTGTTGGGAATCTGCTGAAACTTCAGAATTTTCAGTTAATACCTTTTTCTGGGTATGGTGCTAGAAGGATTCCTTATCCTCCATGAGGGTGGTGAAATCTAGATTTTGGGGGGGAGGGGCACAAGTGCATGTTACATCAACATTGTTGGTGGGGATTGGGCATTTCCTGGCCCTTTTCCCAGATAGTGAATATTGTATCCAATAAGTCATTGCTGAAAACCCTAACCCATTTACCTGTCCTTACTGATGTTTCAAGTGTTGCATTTTTTAGGCCAGTTGGCTTCTGCTAACGAGTGAACATGTGGTCGGATTTCTGCATCTTGATTTCAGTTTTAGGATCTAAGATCCATTTGTGTTGCTACAAGGGATATGATTTCATTTTTGATGGCAGTGGGAGGAATTTGGACTTACCTAGTGAAGGTATAGGAGGACTATGCTGATTGCAACACTAGGACAGAAATGGAGCAAGTTTTTGATTATCACAAGCCAAGTCACCTGCCAAATGTTGGTTTTTGCAATCAAAGTTCATTGCAATCTGTTTCCCAGTTACTGTAATGTTCATTTTACAAACAATGTAACAGCTACATCTAAAAGTGTTAAGGTTTAGATAATACTGGGCACCTAGGAAAAAGAATGGAGTTTACTATTAACTGACGAATAGGAATCTACTTGTAGAGATTTAAACGAGACTTGGTGAAGAGTTAATAAGATTGCCATACTGGGGATTAAACTTAAAGTTTATAAAGAAAGGTACAGTGGCAGGCAGGCCCATTTTGGGCTTTAGTTTGTAGTGGGTTTGGAGATTTATTGGGTGCCATTTAAGGCACTATTGGAGATGGATTGTATTAGCCAGAATTTGTAGTTAGTACTTCAGAGGGTTTTTTTGGTTTTGTTTGGTTTTTTGCTTATAAAAGGAAAGTTAATTATGTCTGAAAAATGGGGAAAATCTGTAGGACAAAGGCAGATTTATGCCAAGTGAGACAAGGCAGTGGTGCCGGTCCATTTAGTTGGACTTGATGGAGTTGTAAACAGGTTTCAAACTGGCTTGAAGTTGAACAGTGCTCAGGCAGCAACGGGGGCTGCATGCTGACTTTGTCTGCAGTTTACCTTAGGAAGCGTCTTGACTTCTGTGTGGGTAGGCTGCCTGGTTAAAGGAACAAGGATGGGCAGGGTTCTTCAGAATAGTGAAAGAGGGTTGGCAGCTGTAGGGTTTGCCAGGAAAAATACTGTTCACCCCCCAAGAAGTCCAGACCTAACTGCAGAATTGCTACTATGGGAGATCCCAGCTCAGCTGCTCACAGTGAGACCAACTCTGAACAGGGTGTGACGCCTGTCGGGCTTGAGCACCACCTACTGGTACTCATGAGCCAGTACAATGCAATAGATGAATTTTTTGAAGACTGACATTCTACATTGACTTGAAATTGGTTAAAAATACGAGCGGATTTCAAGTAGATGAATTTTTTGAAGAGTGATGTTCCATATTGACTTGAAATTGGTTAAAAATATGAGCGGATTTCAAAAGTGAAAACTAACTTGAATGCCTCAAGCTAGTGCTTGATGTTAAAACCATTGTCTTAGGTCCGCCAGCTATGTCTGATGCAGACTTGTTTAACAACTCCAGAAATTCTGGTGTGCTTTCAGAATAGGAAAGACATTGACAATAAAGGCTTATCTGCCGCTTTTCTGATCACTCATCCTATGCCCTGAATTACTAGATGTTGGCCAAATTGAGAATTTTTGTGCCCTACCTTTCCCACAGTTAATCTGATGTTTATCTCCTAAGTCTCAGATGCATGAAACCTGAGCTATGACTTAAGAACCCAGTGGCTCCTAGTGGGACATTTCTTTTTTTTGAGTTGGAGTCTGTCTGTTGCCCACACTGGAGTGCAGTGGCCGCTCCCGGCCATGCAGCCTCGACCTGCTGGGCTCCAGCGATCCTTCCGCCTCAGCCTTCCAAGTAGCTGGAACTACAGGCGCGCGCTACCACGCCCAGCTAATTTTTTGATTTATTGTAGAGATGAGGTCTTGCTTGCCCAGGAGGGTCTCGAACCCACGGACTCAGGCAATCCACTCACCTCAGCCTCCCAAAGTGTGGGATTACAGACTGAGCCACCGAGCCCGGCTTGGGACATTTCTTATGGAATGTTGACAACTTTGTAGATCAGACTTTTTCTCCCCAGACACAGAGTCCTGCTGTCACCCAGGCTGGAGCGCAGCGGAGCCGTCATAGCTCATTGTAGCCTTGAACTCCCGGGCTGAAGCAATCTCTCTGCCTCAACCTCTGGAGTACCAGGAACTACAGGTTCCCTGTGCCCCTTGACAACCAGTGATCTACTTTTCTGTTCCTGGACCCAATCCAGGGCACCACACCACAATGTATGGTTTTTGTTTTTTGTTTGGATGGGGTCTCACTACATCGGCCAGTCTAGTCTCAGACTCCTGGCCTCTCAAAGTTCTAGGATTACAGGTATGAGCCACCACCCAGCCCTATATGGTTATCTAAATTGAGGACACGAAACCACTCTTTTAATCTCGTTCTTGCCTATGTGGTTAATTTTAAAAGCAACTGTTGAGTTTATTGCTGTTTTACTTCACCATCTGGTTGAGAGAATTTTGGATTTGGAGCCTGCTACGTAACAGACAAATGTGGGCTTTGTGATGTACAGGCCTGATGTTTGTGTTTTTGTGCTTTTACTTAAATTATTGATGAGTATTGAACAAACTAGGTTTAAAGACAGCCTTGTACTACACAAGAGAACTTTTTTCATTATAGTAGTCCAACTAATTGCAAATTCACCTAATACTATCATCTAAGCTGTATTTCACAACTTTAATCACAAGGCAATCATGAAAATCTTAATCAAATGTTTAGTAGAAGCAAGGCAAAGGAGGTGATAGCTTTAAATTTACTTTCCCTTTTTGGGCAGATAAAAATAACTTGCCACTTACAGATACAAGGTCAGGGTGGGGATAATATCTGTACTAAAAATGAAAAGTTTCTATTTTAGCAAGTCAGGATTTCCTTATGAGTTCAGGTAGTTTTGCTTTTTGTCAAATCTTACATTTAAAGCTAACTCAAAATAGATCAAAGC
Organism: Tarsius wallacei; assembly: GCA_963574415.1. Lineage (NCBI taxonomy): Eukaryota > Metazoa > Chordata > Mammalia > Primates > Tarsiidae > Tarsius > Tarsius wallacei. The sequence continues at coordinate 4,349 of CAUYQG010195130.1, forward strand.
AACAGCATACAGTTTGGATACTGCCTTCAACACAGTCCCTTTTGAGATGTGTCTAAAATGTAGGTCATTACTCGTACAAAAAAACCAAGTAGACCTAAGTCAGAAGCAAGCAGTCACACTTACGTGAAAAGGCCCACAGAAGACAGTGTGGTGTGGTCCTGCAGGTGTGATTTTCAGAGGTTACACATCTGCTGGCTAAATGTTCAGTAAACTCGTGACTGAAGGAATGTTCTAGGTGGTGTGGCAATAAACTAGGACTGCCATGTGCGCACAAAAGTTTGAGACCTAGTGCTGTCCAGAGGCACCCACACGGAGCAAGGGTCCCTGGCCTTCCGGTGACGGCATCTACAACACTTTGAGGCCTGGACTGTAACCAGATGGGTGTCAGTGGTGCCGCTCTGTCAGTGCAACAAAGGAAGGGCCTGCACTGGCCTGCAGCTCCTCGCGGTACCACTATCGTGCCTTCTTGACTGTTAAACCTCTTGCAGATACCGTCTGGAGCTGGCAACTCAGTCAATGTCTATTGGGAAATGAGGGGCTTTTTATTCAGGCTATGATTGGGCACAAATAACGCTTTCTCGTAGCTGTCTCTAAATTCCCCTATGGCCTCTAAACTCTGATAACCTTTACATTAGAGTGAGCACTATCATGGCTAACTAAGCATGGCAGCTCCATGAATGCTTACCATGCAATCAGTTCTAAAGAGGGGAAGTGGGAAAAAGAGGTTCAACCAAAAAAAAAAAAAAAAAAAGAAAAAAGACTTCTAGGCCACACTGCGTAGATGGAGAAACTTTTTATCCAGGGACAAACCTTTAGGCACCAGGGACCAGTTTTGGGGAGGACATTTTTTCCATGGGTTGGGGCAGGCGTCAGATCAGACGTTCTCACAGGTTCTCGTGAGTGTGCAACTTGTGCTACCGTAAGAATCTAATGCTGCCGCTGATCTGACAGGAGGCGGAGGCCACTCCCTGCTCACCTCCTGTGGTGCGGCCTGGTTCCTAACACGCCACAGACTGGTACTGGCTGGCGGCCAGAGACTGGGGACCCATGCAGTAGAGGACCTCTGGTCCTTGGGAAGAAAAAGCCCACTGAAAGTGATGGAACAATTTTGTCAAGTCAGACACCTGAGGTCAACATTACATCACTTCGCAAAGGCAAGTTATGCCTGTAGAATTAGAGCACAGGAAGAGATCAGAAAGACTTAATGTTTAAAAAAAAAAACTTTAGAGCCGGGCGCCGTGGCTCAAGCCTGCAATCCCAGCACTTTGGGAGGCTGAGGCGGAAGGATCACCTGAGCCCAGCAGGTCGAAGCTTTGGTGGCTGTGAGCATGCTGCTGAACTCCAGCCTGGACAACAGAGTGAGACTCTGACTCAAAAAAAATTTTTTTTTTTGAGAAAAATTCTTCCTTTGAGGATATACAGATGTAAAAGAATCCTAACCTATCGGGGCTCTCCCTTCAAAAAGCAATGCTTTTCAAACAGACGGTTGGTGCTTTTCGAACTTTTGACTGTGATCCACAGTAAGAAATATATTTTACGTTACAGCACAGTACAAACACCTACACTTATTTCACTGCATTTAAGACATTTTTCAGTTGCTAGTAAAAAATGCTGCCAATTATAATTCTAAGATGCCACTGATTATAAGACATAAGCCGGTCTTGGTGGCTCAGCCTGTAATCCCGCGCCTTTGGGAGGCTGAGGTGAGTGGATTGCCTGAGCCTGTGGGTTCATGACCCGCCTGGGCAACTTGGCGAGACCTCATCTCTATAGTAAATCAAAAATTAGCCAGGCATGGTAGCACGCGCCTGTAGTTCCAGCTACTCGGAAGGCTGAGGCAGAAGGATCGCCGGAGCCCAGCAGGTCAAGGTTGCGGTGGCCGGGAGCGGCCACTGCACTCCAGTCTGGGCGACAGTGAGACTCCAACTCAAAAAAAAAAAAAAAAAAAAAATACACTAATTTAGACACATTAAAGTAAAAAAAATTACTCTAAAATCGGTTAATATAATTTCTACGAATTACTGAAACAGGCTAGGCTCATGCCTGTACTCTCAACTCTTTGGGAAGCCAAGGTGGGAAGATCACTTGAGGCTAGGAGTTGAAGACCAGCCTGGATAATATAGCAAGACTTTGTGTCTACAAAAAAAAATTAAAAATTAGCTGAGTGTGAAGGAATGCACTTGTAGTCCCAGCTACTCAGGGGACTGGGGCTGGAGGATCTCTTGAGCCCAGGAGTTTAAATGTGGTAAGCCATGATCATGCCAAGTTAAAAAAAAAATGCTGAAACAAATATTTCAGAGAATAGCATATCCTAAGGAAGAAAAACATCATGACTGACTAATGAGTCGTAGCCAGAAGTTTGGAAAATGCTGATTTTGGTCAGTGACAGTCAAAATGAGGTTGTAGGTAAAAATATTTGCATTCTTTCTCTGGGGCATGAAAGCATAGGGTCTCAACTTACACTTGTCCAGGCATTCAAGTGGTCTCAAACCTTATGCTAAAATATTTCATCTTAGCCACAAATCATCACAACCCTACTTTCACTGGAAGGTGGAATGGTTTTCCTTTAGACTTGGATTTCTGTAACAGAATGTGAATTCAGCTTTGCAACCAAACTGCTTTAGTGCTTCGACAATACAGAATGTTTGTATTCTGGGCTCCTGAGCCAGCACACACTGGTAAATTAATTGCAGTTTAGCTTCTGCCAAAAGTAGCCGTGACAATGGATATTGATGGAGGCCAGCCAGTGGTTCTCACAGTTGGCTGGGCATCAGAACAGCTTGTGGAGCTTGTGAAGCAGATGCCAAGCCCTCCCCAGGCCATCTGAATCAGAACTGCATGGGGAAAAGCTTGGCCACCGATATTTTTTACAAGTTCTACTGAGAATTCTGATGTCCAACCAGGTTTGAGAATCGTTTGCCAACTATAAATTCCATTCATGTTTTAAGATAACAACTTTATTGATACATCGCATACCATAAAAATCACATTTAAAATTCTTTTTTGAGGCCAGGCTCAGTGGCTCAGCCTGTAATCCTGTGCTTTGGGAGGCCGAGGTGAGTAGATTGCCTGAGCACGCGGGTTCGAGACCCGCCTGGGCAACTCGGCAAGACCTCATTTCTACAATCAATCAAAAAATTAGCCAGGTGTGGTAGCGTGCGCCTGTAGTTCCTTCCAGCTACTTGGAAGGCTGAGGCAGAAGGATCACCGGAGCCCAGCAGGTCGAGGCTGGGGTAGCCGGGAGCAGCCACTGCACTCCAGTATGGATGACAGAGTGAGACTCCAACTCAAAAAATAAATAAATAAATAAATAACACAGACTAGTAATGGGGAAAATAAGTAGCTGGGGCATAGGAATGTCACAATGTACAACTGAACAGTTTGAAGATAGAACTTGGCCTGGTGGTTGTCTTTGGTAGAGTGAATAGGGGAACTACATATATTTTTATATCTTATGCAATATTTCAAATAACTTAAATATGTATGTTACTTTTATTTAAAGAGAAATCATTTAATCGTTTCACTTTTCTCCAGAAAATATTACTCTGTACCTAAGCTGTTTATATGCATAGATACCTATATTTAAACACCCTAAACAAGGTTTTTCAATCTCTTTATTAGATGTAGGCTCTTATGTCACTAGTTTTGGTCAGTACATGCTTATGTAACTTATGAAAATATTTCTTGGCTATAATGGTAATTTTTTATGAATTAGCAAAATTGGAGAATAAACCCTTCAAAGTTCATACTCAAATATTTCTATATGGTAAAAAGTTGTGATAGAAAGAAACCATATATTTTAATGTCACCTTCTTTTTCTTTAGGTCAGAAAATCTCAGTTCCTATCATCCGTCTTCCTATGTTTACTTCAACCAACAAATACCCTTGAGGACTCTTTCTGTACCAGGCATGGTGGTGCTACTTGCTGCAGAAAAAGGTATGAATAAGTTACAATCTTTGCCTTAATTGAAACAAAGAGTTTCAACCTAGAGGGATAAACAAAGCTCCAGATTACAAGAAAGATAACTTGGTTTACTGTGAGAGTGAATGGTCATACAAATCTTCATAGCCATACTAAAAAACAATTTCATTGTTTTATATGCCTCTTTATGCCTTGATCCAGACTACAGTTCTTAATGGCATTTGTATCCTGAAGATAGGAGTCCAATTCTTTTTCTGCCTTTCCTTGCATCTGACTTCACTTGCTGTTGCAAGTTAACCAAAGGAAAAGATCCGTATTTAACCCTTTCCAGTCTAGAAGATGTGTTTCTAAAAATGAAAACACCATCTGAATGAATGCTGAATCACATTATTACAGTCCAGCCACAATAGAGCTCTGTTTTCAGAATTATGTTGCCAAGTTATCTTTCATTTCCTCTAATACTCTGAAGTCATGATCTGCCTCCCTATGAGTCTCTTCCAGCCCCATTTGTATAATCGTTGACCAGTTTATGATGCCTTCATAAAGTCAAGAACTGTCTATCTAGCTCAAGTGCTGGCTGATCATTTGTTTCTTTAACAATTGACTTATAGGCAAATCTCTTCACCATAAAACTAGCATTTTAATATCCAGCATTATATGGCTTCCTTATTTATTTGGGTCAGGTCTACCACTCTCATTTATACAGCATTATGGTACGGAGATGGTTGGTTTCCTCCAAAACTCATGTTAAAATCTGATCCCAATGTGGCAGTGTTGGGAGATGGTACCTGGGGAAGGTGTTTAAACTATGCAGGTGGATCTCCTAGGAATGGCTTGGTGCCATTAGCATGATAGTGAGAGAGTTCTTGCTCTGATGAGACCGGATTAGTTCTCTTGAGAATGGATTAGTTGTTTCATGCATGGGTTGTCATGTGCTATGTGCTAAGTTACTTCATGGTGGTCCTTTCTTTCTTTCTTTCTCACCAAATTCTGCCATGAAGAAACTATTTCCAAAGGAATAATACTAATTTTCAGATTATAAAGTATGCCTAAGGTTACGACTTAGTGGGTAAAAAAATTCAGGATTCAAACTCAGGCCCATCCAATCCACGAGGGCATGCTTTTTTCTATAGTCTGAAATGCTTCCTATTTACTAAAACTATAAAATGGAAGTATCACGGGAAGTCTTCAATATGGGTTTGGTACATGGTGAGGGTTCAACAAATATTAAATGCCATTTTTATTTCTTTGTATTATGTTACTATAAAATTAGAATTTTCTTTAAAAAAAGAAATAGCCCATGAAGAATCAGCAGGATCACCACTATTAGTTGGTTTGTATATCCAGTGTTTCTCATGGTATTTGAAGTATTTAGAGTTGTACTTCTCAAAACTTAAAGGGCCTAAAAATTATCTAGGGATTTTTAAAAAAATTTGGATGCTAATTTGGTACGTCTACAGAGAGTCCTAACATACTGCGTTTCTAACAAGCCCATAGATGATGCTGCTGGTGTTGCTGGTTCATAGACCACACTTTGCATAGCAAGTGCTTAAACACCTACCTCAGAGTTCCCTGGTATGTTGATTTACAATTCAATTACTGTGCTCTAGTTACTGAATTAGTATACTTGAACATGAGTCTTGGGCATCTGAATTTTTTTACATAATCTCCAGGTTCTGTTTTACAGTAAGATTTAAGAGGTATTTGTGTGTTCTAACACTCAGTTGTATTTTCCCTGCTATGCCATTGTCAGGGAATAAAAATGTGAAAGTTCATACCCATATGCCGGTATGTTTTAGTTTGTTGGAAGATGTTTTCAAACTTATCATGTGATTCTTTCATAATGAGATTTTGAGATGCAAAGGTGTATGTTTATGAGTTAGTTGGGGCACTGTAGTGTCTTCTGTTCATGTTGGTTTTGCTCGGTGTTAGGAGTGAAGCTCATGAACATTTTTCTTTGCTCTTTCACATTTTATCTTCTTCCCTCAGGGAGAGAAGTCCATAGAGAGATGGGTCTGAAGGAAAGGAATTGTTCCAGAGAGGAAGTTCCCTGAGGCCAAAAAAAAAAAAAGAAAGAAAAACAGTATTAATGGTGTATGTGTGAGTGTAAATAATATCTTATGATTAGATTGATGAAACAGCCCGATATTTAGAGGGCAATGACCACGAGGAGATCACTGTGGAGTGTCACAAGAGAAACATCGGACAGGATATCCAAGGAGGGCAGAAGAGATACACAAATCCAGAGACCTTGAAATAAAAGTCACAAAGAGGACAGACTCCATAAGGACGTTTGTCACTGCAAGAGGCTGATTTTGTGTATCAGAATGGGGTTCTTGGAGGAGCCGTCTTCCAACAGTGATTCGACAACATTTAATTCAGCTAGTGCTTACTGACTGAGCTCTTAAATGAGTCATGTGTTGGACAGCAGAGGAAGATAGAAAACCAGGATACAATCTTTTCCCTCACAACTTTTGTAATTTAGCAGAGGAGAGGAAGATGACCTAATGAAGGAATGAAATATGTTTCTGGTGGGAGGAAAGTAAGAGCAAAGTAACTCTGCCTGGTTATTTTTTAAAATTCAGTAAGGAAAACCCTTGTTCACAAAAGTATTTTAATAACCTGCAATAACTGGTATAATCCAAATACCTATTATCAGGTAAATGAATAAAGAGATTCTGGTGTATTCAAACAATACATCATTCAGTAAAGATAATGGGCAAATGATATATGTAAACCATGGATGAATCTCAAAAACATGTTGAGAGAAAAAAACTAGGAATAAAACAATGCACATTATATCATTCAATTTCTATAAAATTCAAGAAAAGTTAAAACTAACCTGTCGTTTAAAAATTAAGACGCTAGTTACTTATGTTGATGTGGATTGACTGGAAGAAACTTGCAGGATGCTTGGGGCTGAGGACATGCTCTGTATCTTGATTAGGGTGGTGGTTAATTGAGTATATATACAGGGGTGCCCCAAAAACCTATACACATTTCAAGTATGATGCTCGCTCAAAAATGGCATTAATCAAATGAATACTAGCGTCACCATGAGACAAGCAGTACAGTTAAAGAAGATGGTGGAAGTACGGTTGAGCAAACATCATACTACACATTGCTACTGCAATTCAATTTGACATTGAAAATACATAGATAATATCTCTTAAAATTGTATACATTTTTTGGCACACCCTGTACATTCACTAAAATTCACTTAAGGTTTGTATATTTTCCTACCTGTCAATTTTATCTCAAAAGTGAAAAAAAGAGTGACGTTGAGATTTATCAGAGATTGACAAGTTTGTTTTAAATTTTAATTTATTGGCAGATATTCTTGAACCTGTTTTAAAAAAATTAACAGAGAACACAACAAACAACAACTCAGGAACCTACTCTCCTCCTTAATAATTATGTAACAAGTCACACTTTCAGTCTTTTCATTGTGATTTCTTCCTCACAGGGTTATTTTAATTGTGGCATGATGTTTAAAAAGTACCTAATACAATATGAAGTTAACAATTACTAGTGGAGAATATCTTTGAGATCAATAGTAATAGGGACCTCAATACCGTAAATACCTGCATCAAAAACGATTAATGTGCAACTTACACAAACATGTATATATACATAGGTATGTATGTATATGTGTAAGTATATATACATAAACTTATATACCCATGTATATAGGTGTGTGTGTGTGTGTGTAATGTTCGAAGACGGGTTGAGTTCATCAAGATTTATAGCATTTCCACAGTCCCAAAGCATCCTGCATGTTTCTTCCAGTCAATTCACATCAACATAAATAACTAGTGTTCTAATCGAGGTCCCTATTACTATTGGTCTTAATAATATTCTTCACTAGTAATTATTAACTTCATATCCTACTAGGTACCTTTTAAACATCATGCCGTAATTCAAATAACCCTGTGAGGAAGAAATTGCAACGAAAAGACTGAAAGTGCGGCTTGTTACATAATTATTAAGGAGGGAAGTAGGTTCCTGAATTGTTTGCTGTGTTCTCTATTAATTTTTTGAAAATGTGAACTTTTAGAAGACGGCGGCCGAACCAGACTATGCGAGTCCCCATGTGAGTGAGTGTATGGAAAATTTTGTGTACGTGCTGGTGAGTGAGTGGGTGTGTGAATGGTTGACTGAGTGAAGATTAGGGAGCTAGCAGCCAGGGTTCTCCTGGTGCAGCGGCTGCTGCCACAGCTGCTGGGTTTGGAACCTAGCAATTCCCGGGGCACAGAAGCTGAGACCCATTTTCTTTTCTTTTCTTTTTAAAAAATCATCAAACCTCATCCTGGGAAAAAAATGCTGGGAGAGACTGTCTAAGTCGGGGCTCGTAAGCAAGTGACCAGGCCCCTGGTGCAACAGCTGGTGCTGCAGTTCCTCTGCTCTGTCCCTGGCTCTTCCCAGGTGGCAGAAGCCGAGTGCCATTATTTTTTTTAAAAAACGGACAAAACTAGTGGGGAGAAAATATCGCCCCAGGCTCTCCCTCACTGGTGCAACAGGAGAGAGACTGCTGGCTCCTGGCTTTGCCTCACCATTTCAGCGCCTGGTAGGGCACTGGCAGCAGGGGCTGCGGAGGGAGTCCAGAGGCAAAGTCCCATGGAAAAGGACAACAGCGTTACCCCACCACCATCTTGAAGGCGGGGCAGGAAAGTGCTCTGACTCGCTCACCACGGAGCAATAGACCCAATCTTTGTGACTGGCGAATCAACCACTCAGGGACTGATCATGGCCCAGAGGGAATATCCTGAAAATACAAACTTAGGAGGGACCTGAAGAGTGTTGAGTTCCAGGCACACCACCGTCTGCCCTGATCCAGCTGCAGGACAAAGGATGTGGCCAGAAAAGGACAAGGAAGGACTCCAAAGAAGATCAGTGGGGCTGACCCAAAGCCCCTCTTTCCCAGCAATTCTCTGAAAGTCAGTCCCACACAGCTGGGCCTCGACTGAGAGGGACAAGCCCTGGTGGAGCCTGGATGTTGGTCACAATAGGAGAACTCCATTCCAGGACAGGCCTGGCTGGGACACCCCTGGTGAGAGTACCTACCTGGGGAAGAGACAATCCCATGCCTCCCCACCGGAGGAGATCTCCCTGACCATAAAAGTGGGAGGGGAGGCCTGCAGCCCCACCCACCTCCACTGGTCCTCCTCCTTCCCTGCTTCAGACACTGAGGAGAGAGTGAAAGAGAGACCTGATTAGAGGAACAATTACAGAGCCTGCCACAAGAGAGCAGGGTTTTCTTTAGATTTTCAATTTTTAAAAAAATTTTTTTGACTGTTTGTTAGTTCATCTATTTTAAAAATATTTTTCCTTTGTGTATGCACGTGTACGTAGGGTTTGATCTGCTCTCCACCAAATATTTTTTCTGTTCTTTTTATGTTTCTTTCTTCTATTATTTGTTGGTTCAAGGTGTGTATCAATATATGTGTGAGGGTTCAACCTGAATTCCTTTTTTCCCCCCTCTGATCTTTTCGTGTTTCTTCTCTCTTCACTTTGTGCTAGGCGTGTGTGTGTGTGTGTGTGTGTGTGTGTTTAGTTATCTTGTTTTTTTGTTGGTGTTCTTTGTTTTGTTTCACTTTGTTGTTATTCCAGTTTGTTTTGGGGTGTGAGTGTGTGTGTGTGTGTGTGTGTTCAATTGTTTTTTGCATTGGTTTCTGCTTTGCATCATCATATAGAGTGGTGATGGGGAGTGGGTCTCAGGGAACACATAGCACAATAAGTGAACATTGTAATTTGCAAATAGTTTCTGAATCCTAGTACTCTATCCCTTACTTTACTTGAATTTTGAAAACTACAAGAGACAACAAAGCTTCCCATCCACTGTCCTATTTCAAAATAGAACAAATCCAGAGCCCGGTTCAGGAAAGAACAGAGGACTGATCAAACATCAGAAGGGAAAGCCTCTCCCACTGACACTGAATAACAAAACAAAGGAGAAAAACAATAAATCTGTCACAAATGAGGAAAAACCAAAGGAAGACCTGAGGTAATTTCAAGTGTACCAAAGACAAAACTCCTGAAAAACCAGATCTTGGTGCCCAAACAATGGAAATCACCAGTGACTGGCCCCAGAATATCATAGGGATTAGGGAATGGATGAAAAGAGTGAATAAGACTCAAAAAAGGCAATATGCAAAACTGAAAGAATTTGTAACATAGATTTTGGCAATAAAAAATTTCATCCAGGAAACAAATGACAAGATGACAAGCATGGAAAGCAGAATTAATCTAGCTGAGGAAAGAATCTCAGAACTTGAAGACCAGAACATGGAATTAACTTGATCTATAAAAAACATAGAAAGAAGACACAAAGAAAGAATAAAACCTACAAGAGATGTGTGATTATATCAGGAGGCCAAACCTATGACTGATTGGTATCCCAGAAGAATAAAAGGAAATAGAGAACAACTTTGAGTGAGTATTCCAGGAAGTAATCCAAGAAAACTTTCCCCATCTCACCAGAGATGTGAGCAGTCAAGCACAAGAGATACAGAGAACCCCCATAAGACATCAAATGAGAAGACCAACCCCAAGACACAGAGTAATTCACCTACACAAGTAGGCACAAAAGAAAAAATCCTAAAGGCAGCAAGACAGAAAGGTCAGACTACCTACCAGGGAAAACCAATCAGAATAGCAGCAGACCTATGGCAGAAACACTACAAGCAAGAAGGGACTGGAGCCCTATATTTAAAGTCCTCAAAGAAAAACAATTTCAATCAAGAATTTCCTATCCAGTCAAACTCAGCTTCATCAGTGATGGAGAATTAAAATCCTTCCCAGACATTCAATCCTTAAGAGATTATGCAGCTTCCAGACCAACTATATAAGAGAAACTTTAAATGATATTAAGCACAGAAGAAAGAAAAAAAGAAGAATGACCACTCACTTCCCAAGAGAACAGCACAACACAGAATCAACAGAGAATATAGTGCAACAAGAAACTTGAAAACACACACACATACATCAACCCCAAAGCCAAAAGAAAACAAGCAAACAAAAAAGGTTATGAGAACCTCATGATAGCGATAAACAATCACATTTAAATAATCAGCCTGAATGTGAATGGACTAAATGCACCACTGAAAAAATACAGAATGGCAAACTGGATAAGAAACCATGACTCAATTATTTGCTGCATCCAGGAGACTCATCTCACTACAAGGGATGCACACAGACTCAAAGTTAAAGCATGCAGAATGAGTTTCCAGGCAAGTGGATCACAAAAGGCAGGAGTTACATTCTTAATATCAGGCAAAACAACCTTTAAGCTATCAAAAATTACAAAAGATGCAAAAGGACACTACATAATGATAAAAGGTTCAATCCATCAACAAGAAATATCCATCCTAAACACGTATGCACCCAACACAAGAGCACCAGCATTTATAAAGCAACTACTAAGTAAACTAAAAAAAGATATTGACTCTAACACTATTATAGCAAGAAATTTGAATACACCAGTAACAGCCCTAGATAGATCATAGAGGCAAAAAAATCAACAAGGAGATCCAGAACCTAAACTTGACACTTGACCAAATGGACTTAATAGATACCTACAGAGTATGCCACCCAACAACCACAGAATATACACTCTACTCATCACCACATGGAACATACTCCAGGACTGATCACAGCCTTGGCCATAAATCAAGCATAAACAAATTCCATAAGGTTGAAATCTTACTATGCATGTTCTCAGACCACAGTGGAATAAAAATAAATATCAACACCAACAAAATTTCCCCAAAGCCCACAAAGACGTGAACACTAAACAGCATGATGATGAACAACGACTGGGTCAACACTGAAATCAAAGTAGAAATTAAAAGATTCCTGGAAACAAATGAAAATGAAGAAACATCTTACCAAAACTTCCGGGATGCCATGAAATCAGTTCTAAGAGATGAATTTATATCTCTATGAGCACACATCAAGAAAATGGAAAGATCACAAGTGGAGAGCCTAACAAATCACCTAAGGGAGCTGGAAAGAGAAGACCACCAAAACCCCAACTTTAGCAGAAGAATCCAAATCACTAAAATAGGAGCCCAAATATGAGACATAAAAGACAAAAATATCATAGAAAACATCAACAAAACAAAAAGCTGGTATTTTAAAAGAATTAACAAGATTGATGGACTCCTAGCCAGATTGACAAAAAAAAAAGAGAGAAAAAGCCCAAATAAACTCAATCAGAAATACAAAAGATCAAATCACAACTGACCCCGAAGAAATACAAACGATTATCAGAGATTACTACGTACACCTATATGGAAACAAACTTGACAACCTAAATGAAATGGAAGACTTTCTGACATCACATAACCTCCCCAGGTTGAAACAAAAAAACATTGAGACACTAAATAGACCAATAACAACCCAAGAAATTGACTCTGTCAAACGAAAGCTACCTACAAAACAAAAACAAAAACAAAAACAAAACCCTGGACTGGATG
>CAUYQG010195138.1:0-36395 GCA_963574415.1 Tarsius wallacei
CAGTAAGCTGCTATCACATCACTGCACTCTCTTGCAATGGAGCAAGATCCTGTCTCCTTATAAACATATGGACTTCGCAGCAACTTGGATGGATTTAGAGTTGATCATACTCAGTGATCTATCACAGAAACAAAGAACAGAGTACCATATGTTCTCACTCATAAGCAGAACTTGAACAATTATAATACTATAAGAAAGGGATTGGCAGTAGTGGGAAACTCTCAGGGGAGAGGAGATGGGATTGGCAGTTGAGGGAACCTGCTAGGGGAGGGACAGGTACACCTCATCAAGAAGGGTACCTGCATAATCAACGCTTGTGCACCTAACCTTGAATTGTACCCAACATCTTTATAATAAAAAAAAAAAACACTACTTGGAACTAGAAAACAAGAGCATATTTTACAAGTTCTTCTCAGGTTTTGCTATCAATATTCTTTCCTCTTTTTTATAATTTTTATGAGTTAGGATAGGTGCATATGAAAACACCTTGAAAGTCATGGGACATAATAACTTGTTGCTGATGAAAATGCTTATGCCAGCCAGGCATAGCGGCTCAAGCCTATAATACCAGCACTTTGGAAGGCTGAGGTGAGAGGATTGCCTGAGCCCAGGGGTTCAAGACCCGTCTGGACAGCTTAGTGAGACCTTATCTCTACAATAAATCAAGAAAAATTAGCTGGGCACCATGGCACGTGTCTGTAGTTTCAGCTACCTGAAAGGCTGAGGCAGAAGGATCACCTGAGTCCAGCAGGTCGAGGCTGCAGTGGCCGTGAGCATGCCACTGCACCCAAGCCTGGACGACAGAGTGAGACTCCGACTCAAAAAAACAACAACCAAAAAAAAAAAAGAAAATGCTTATGCCATTCTTATGGGAACATATCCCTTCAGTGTGTCAACAAGCATTACATACCCAGTACCCAGATCAGTACCATGTTGGGATAATGTTAAACATGCGAATGAATTGTTCTTAAGTTGGAAGAAAATAAGTCTGGGTTTCTCCTTGAATTTCATATTGGTCTGTAGCCTTTGGTAGTATATTCAAAATTCTCCTTCCATCCGGTAGTATTTTTGTACACCTACTATGTGCAAAGTACTGTCATAGTTGAGATGAGGCATATCTCAGGCCTGCAAGACAAATATAACTACTAAATTCAGCACCTAAACCTTTGCTATTTCTATCTACCTTTTATCTGCATGTTTGACAAATATTACAAAAGTGGAAAGAAACTGCTTCAGGACTTCAAACACATGAGAAACTCAATTTCTAATGCAATTTTGTTTATCAAAACAAAATTCTTCAGTGATGTTGGAGATCATCTCCAGCTCTCTCTTTCTAGCATGTTTTATGTTATTTCAAAGAATTGCCAGAAACTGCCTCTAGATAAATATCCCAAGTAGAGTATAAGAAAAAGAAACGTTATTCCTCTCCCACTACCCTGAACTCTGCCCTATCATCTCTATCATGAGAAGCCCAGGCACAGATATGGGAAGAGAGATGACTTCTGGGAGGGCTCAGAATTCCAGGACCACACATTCTTTCTGAAGAGAAATATCCCTTCATTCTTCTGTGGGTATCTGTGTGCTTCAAACTCGGATCTTAAGCAACACCTTGCATGTAGAAGCTAGCATGCAAGGACCACTCCAAACTCCACTTCTCACTCCCTATCCAGGAGAGGGGCCCCTAGATTCAAATCTCACTTCTGGCATCACTGAACTATGCCCCTGAGACCTTGGTGCTCCAATCACAGCCACCTTCACAAGCACCATGTCCTCTTTCACCTAAGGCCTTCACACATGCCCTTCCCTCTACCGGTGAGCTTCTTCTCCTCACTCTGACCAATCAATTCCTGTGTACCCTTCAGGTCCCCGTATACAGACAACCCTTCCTCTGAGCCCCAAGTCAGGGTGAGGTGGCTCTCTGTACCCCAGTCCTTCTCCTGTGACAGCTGTGTCACACTCCACTCTTGATCACTGATGCATCATTGCTCTACACACTCAACGAGGATGAACACTATCTTCACTGTTGTATTCCTAGTGCCTTATTATGCTTGACACACACTAAGTGCTCAGTATTATTTGTAGATTGACTGAATGAATCAATCCATTTGTGTTTGCTCATAATTTATTAATTTATGCATGCTTTCTTACATATCCAATGATGAATCCTATTGAATTCAACACTCAAGGACAAACAAACAAAAGCCCCTCAGGTGGCCAGACCAGGAATCAAGAAGGGAAAAGGTCTGCCTTGTTTCTTTCCATCTGCCTTCCTCACCCTGGGCATTGGATTTCTCCACAGTTATTCATGACTTTGTTGTTGCTTTCTACACCTATTTGAATGGTAATAAATAACAAGAGATTCATTCCCTTTCTCTCCCTCCCACTTCTCACTAGAGTTCTAAACTCAAAAGAATCCAGAATTCTTCCTCCTCTTGGCAACTGGACAAGTATATAATAAGGGCAGGGATCACTTGGATAAAGCCATCCCTCCATTTTAGTGTTGCCTTGGGCAAGCATGTTCCTCAAGGACAAAACTGTTACTTTTTATTGATCAACTTAATGAAAACCTCAGCAGGTTCAAGATACCTCTGAGCTCCAGATAATATTGGAAGAATTTCAAATGGCATTTCATACCAAACAATTTAATTCCTAATCAGCAAAAACAGTATTAAATAGTCCTTGGGGTTTCACGGTGATGCTCTTTGACCTGTGTTTGCTTTGTTACTTCACAGTGGACAACTGAACAAATATTCTAGATTAACTGATTGGCTTATTGATTGATTATTCTAATGCCTTGAAGTCCAAGAGAACAGTCAGTGACATGGAATGTTCAGGAATTAATAAGCAAATCCCAAGAAAATAGAGCATGAGACATGGGCAGAGAGGATAGGAAAGAGTTGTGATAGATGATCCAAAAGGTATATAATGGTAAAAGTGGGAAAGACAGGGAGGTTACTAGTGATGAGAAGGAAGGCATATCTTAAGACGGTCTTGACAACTGGTGGTATCTGAGCAGCTCCTTGAAGATGCCCAAGACTTATGCAAGCAGAACTTGAATAACAGCATACGATGTCACAGATCAGGCTACAATAAAATCAAAGGTTTGGTGGTGGGAAAATGTCTGACTAAGGCAGAATGTAGTCCATGCGCACCAGCCTTCTGTGCACAAGTGTGTCAGTGGCTGCAGGGCATGGAGTCGAAAAAAGGGAAGGGGAGGCTCAGGGAGAGGTAAGATGATTATCAAGTAGTCCATGGGCCATATAGAAGAAGAATTTGTGTTTTATTCAACTTTCTGTGGCTAAGAGGGCTGATGTGATAGGATTCATGCTCCTTTACTGATGTCATCAAAGTGCTCAGAGCTTCATTTCTATCAACTGTCGAATTAGGAGGACGATGACACCTGCAGTAAACATGTTTCTCAAAAACTATTCCAAATGTTGATTCAGTCTTATTTCAAGCACTTCAGAACACCAAGGTAAAAAGTAATCTGGAGTTCATGGGTTGTGTTATTACTATATTCTTGGGGTGGGGGAAGCTCATTTTTAGGGTGATATATACATTCTTCTTCCTCTCTGTGATAATCAGCTAAAAATAATGCATACCCATAAAAGCTTTTCTTGATTCCAATGACTGTGAAGCATTTTTATAAACAATGTATGAATAAGTCCCTTTAACCAACTGTTCAAGCATCCGCAATTTAGCTGTGAAATGTAGCCACTCTCCAGGATTTCAAGGCAGGAAATAAAATATCGCCCTTCAGAGCAACAGAGAGTATCACGTGCCATGATCTACCACTCAATAAATACTAATGATGATGATGGACAACGTCTCACAGGTGGGTGGGAGTTCTGTAAAACCATCCCCTTATTTATGCGACCTCCCACCTAGACACGCATGTGCCCAGAAATACATACACTTTGTCTCTCTTCAAACCAGCCCCCATGGGAAACATTTTCCACCTAGCTAGATTAGAAATTCCTTGAAAAGGTCACTTTAGCTGGAAAGCATTTTTGTAAGCTGCAAACCATCTCGACCTCCCTCTTTCTCTCTCATTCCCAATCTCACTGTCTCCTGCATGCATGCACACTTACAAACACACATCTACACTGTATCTCTTTCTGCAACGCTCTGTTTATTCTAATGTTCTCTGGAAAGGGAGAAGAGGAACTAATGTACAGCTGCTTCAGAGTGGGACAGAGGACATATGGGCCATATGAATTAAACTGACCGGAAAACATTTGGAAAATAAGACCGTGAAGTAAACTTCCTTTAGCATGTGTCATCTGTGTTAAGTCATCTCAACTGAACCACTGACTTGTAGCAAGAGGAGGTGAGGAGAGGGCTGGGAGGTGGCGGAGGGGTGGACATCTACCTAGTGAAAAAGAAAAGTAAGCTGGGCTCGGTGGCTCAGCCTGTAATCCCGTGCTTTGGGAGGCTGAGGTGAGTGGATTGCCTGAGTCCGCGGGTTCGAGACTCGCCTGGCCAACTTGGCGAGACCTCATCTCTACAATAAATAAAAAAATCAGCCGGTCATGGTAGCACGTGCCTGTAATTCCCGCTACTCGGAAGGCTGAGGTGGAAGGATCGCCGGAGCCCAGCAGGTCGAGGCTGCGGTGGCCGGGAGCGGCCACTGCACTCCAGTCTGGGTGACAGAATGAGACTCCAACTCAAAAAAAAAAAGAAAAGTGCACAATTAAAATCTTGGACATGTGGTCTCGCAGAGTCCTATCTGAACCAGAGGTAGATCCAAGACTTACATTATCTTACAAGATGAGAGTCTAAAACACCCAAGAGATGGTGGGATCTGCCTGTCTGAGACGTAGACCCTATAACCTTCATGAGTTCATAGTCATGATATAAGTAATACATGGGAGAAATGAAGTTTTCTCTACCACCCTACAGTGGTATCAAGGAATGGATGTTTGTTTGTTTGTTCGTTTGTTTGTTTTAACCATTTTCTAATGCATTGGTCCAAGCCTAATGCTTGTCTATAGTAGTAGAAAAGCATGAGACTTCATATTAAAGGCTTAATAAATGTTGGAGAGGAAGCAACACATGCTTTTCGTCTAGTAATATAAGAAACACAAGGGATTGAGAGCAGGCAAGGTGTGGTCTGTGGTTCAGTTGAGATGACTTAACACAGATGACACATGCTAAAGGAAGTTTACTTTACGGTCTTATTTTCCAAATGTTTTCCGGTCAGTTTAATTCATATGGCCCATATATCCTCTGTCCCACTCAGAAGCAGCTGTACATTAGTGCCTCTTCTTCCTTTCCAGAGAACATTAGAATAAACAGAGCGTTGCAGAAAGAGATACTGTGTGGATGTGTATTTGTAATTATGAAAATAAGCAACACATGCCTTTCGTCTAGTAACATAAGAAACACAAGGGATTGAGAGTAGGCAACGCGTGATAAGTTAAGAATTGAATTTGTCCCCCCAAAATTCATATGTTAAAGTTCTAATCTCATCGCCTAAGAGTGTGACTTTATTTGGAAATAGAGCCTTTGCAAAAGTAATTGATTAAGATGAGTTCATTAGAGTGGACTGCAATCTATCATGTCTTGTGTCTTTATACAAAGGGGAAATTTGGACACAGAGATATGCATGGAGAGAAGACAATGTGAGAGAGAAAGGGGGAAGACCACCTGCAAGCCAAGAGAGAGGCCTGGAACAGACCTTTCCCTCGCTGTCCTTAGAAGAAACCAACCCTGCTGACATCTTGATTTCAAACCGCTGGTCTCCAGAACTGTGAGACAATACACTTCTGTTGTTTAAGCCCCCAAGTCTGTGATACTATTTTATGGCAATCCTAGAAAACTAACCCACAATCCATAGGATGTGGGTGGTTCTCTGTAAGAGCCTCTGTAGGGAGCTCAGAGGGAAATCAAGGGGTTCAAATGCTCTTCCTTATCTCTTTCATTCTCTCTCCCATCACACTTCCAAATGTCCTTTGATCCCCCAAACCATAATGAAATGCTTGTAGCTGCCTAGATATATTCTGTCTCAAACCTGAAACCCTTGAGACCAGAAGTGTTTTAAAATTCAGAATTACTCAGATTTTAGAAAGGCATGATAGTGCATGTAGCATCTATTACATAAAATCCCAGCAGGGTACAATGGTATACACTGTCATCAACACATTAATATTTCTGCAACCAAATATGTAAATATTAACACTAACAGCGATAAATAGAAACTGCATGTTGCCTCACATCACTTAAGGTCAATTTTGTTGCTATATGAGTTGAAAAAAACTCCTCAGGTTTTAAAGATTTGGAGGATTTAAAATCGCAGGTAAAGAACTGAGGAAGAATAGATCATCCTATTCCTCCATATCCTTGTATATTCTGTCTCCTCTCCCTAAAATACTCCTTTCATGTCCTTATGCACCTGTAAAATTCTTATGCCATGTCCATGACCCTGTTCAAAGAGCACCAATCCCAAGAAACCTTTCCTCATCACTTAGGTAGCTGGGCAATTTTCCCTCCTGCTTCCATGATGTCTTCTACATACATATCACTATTTTAGCAATTTTCATACTAACTGTGCACATACCCAAAAAAGAACACCTTTTTCCAGGTCTTTAGGGAGAATAAGAGTCAATACCATACATCCTTATCTTAATGTAACACTAAGAGCTACTTGCTAGTAAAATATCAAAAGTGCTGGAAGTTTCTAACATTTAGTACCTGTAAATGAAAATTAGTGTTTCTACAAGTATAGTTAGAATACTAATTTTGTTTTCTGCTAAGAAGACTGGTTCATGCAATGCTGGACAACATGGAAAATCTCCTTCTCTACACATATGCAAACAGATAGAATCTTGCATTTGGGGGGATACACCCTATTATCAGCACATTATCAGTACTATAAATTAGATGTAGTTTGCATTTGTCAGTAATAAGAAATACTATTAATTTAACTTTATTGTCATCAATTTACTTTATTGTCATCAATAAACCTTACAGTGTGAATATGTACTTGTTTCTAAATAATTTTAGCCTATAGTTCTTGAATTATTAGACTAGGCATTATGATTCAAATATGAACTACTAATCTTAAAGTAAATTGATTGTAATCACACTCTCAAAAATTCCCCTGTTGAAGGGGGAATGGGTGGAATTATGAAGGCACAGAGACTTTATCCTCTCCTAAGTTGACTGGGTTCTAAAGTTTGAGAGCCACTACCTTAAGATAAGTTATCATACCTTTATAGACCTCGATGTTCTCACTGTGTGCCATGTAGTGGATATTTAATAAATGTCTGTCAACTGATTGAATGAATGAATGCTTTAAAATTCAAAAAGAAGTACAAAAATGTAAGGAATTTAGTTCACAATCCCCTTTAGCCATTGTAATGATAGCATGGGGTTAAGATTATTATATGATTCTTTGTGCTTCTTAAAATACAGGCAAAATTGCAGTGTTCTCTCGGCTTCCCTTTAATGCTATATTTGGAGAGGAGCCACAACAATCCCTCTGGTTCCTTCCTGTCAGTTCCTTCAGAAGAGCCAACTCATTTGGACACTCGGGGGGTTAGTTTGGCAGCTGTCAAGCCCAGGATTATGCATCTTGAGCCCTGGCATCTACAGCTATAGTGAGAATCATCTCTAACATCTGCCCTGGCTAGGCTCCAAGAGCCAGAGCTGCCAGGCCAGGGTCATGCATTCCTGGGCTGTCAGAACCTCCTGGTGGCTACTTTCTTTCAGTCAACCTTGATAAAAGGAAATATGCCTTCATTTCAGTCCCCTGGACCATGTCTTATTGATGCTGCCCGCACCAACACTAAAACTGTGCCAGAATCTTCAGTAGGGTCTACAAACCTGCTGCATGGGAGAGAATTTAAAGCTAAGAATCTAATTCAGTGCCAGAATAGAAATAATTTCTTATTGGCTGCATTATATTGGTGCCAACAAAGTAACCCATGGTGATATATGGCCCACAAGTTCTCTGGGGCCAGGGGCTTGGGGTAGAGACAGAAAGGTCTTCCTGAAAGCCTTTGGGCACAATGTGCAGCTTCCCCTTTTGTCCTTCTGCCAGGTTGCTCATCTCTACTCCTTCTAGAGTAAAGGAGACATCTCAAGATCTCTAATTGAATGAGTGGCCAGTCTACACTGTGCATAGTAGCCTCACACCCGAGAGAAGGGGCAGGGTGCCAGGCACCACTGGAGCCAAGGCCACTCACAGAAGAAATCTGAAATCAAGGACCAGGACAATATTCATAGACAGAACAGGTTCCACAGGAAGGAAATGCAAAGTTGGGATTGGCAAACTCTGTCACAAGAGTTGTCGCCTCAACAGAAAAGAAAATAGACTCTTCAGGAATGAATCCAGGAAGTCCCCAACACAAATCCTAGAATTTACAGCAAAGGTTCACAAATAAAGTATTGACAATGCCTAATACTGCTTGTTGTCACTAAGGGTTAGAAACCCATTCGTTATTTCTACACAAAATGCAGTATTTCTTTAGAAGACCGCTCTATAATTGTAATTCAAGTCATATCCTTTTTGGATTCCAGCTTAAGCCAAGCTCCATTGTTCTACTTAAAAGTTTGTTTGCAAAATTGAGAACATCTACTCTGACCTCTCCTTTATTGATCCAAGGTCAGAGAAGCAAAGAAGATCACACCAGTACTAGCATACTACAGGTATTTATTTCTCAAGAGCCCATGACAAAATAAATGGAACCTTCCAACGGAAGGGTTCAGAAGTTCAAACTTAAATGAATTGGAGCCAAAAAGCAAGTGTCTATTGAGAACGACTACACCCTCAGCAAGGAGTAGCAAATACCTTAAATGTGCACTATTCCCTTACTTTGATTCTATATCAGAATATTTAAAATAAATATTAATGGTGGGTATATAAATACATACATAATGTGAACATATGCAAATAATTATTTTTAAAGTTACATATCCTTATCAGTTTATATTGATATAATTCTCTGAAAAAGGAACAGGCTTTCCATGCTTTTCTTCCCATATTCCTCATCCTATCTAAAGCCAAAATGTTCATTTCTTCAGTCACCAAACTTCAAAAAGCTTCAAAACATTGTACCTTCCTCTGTAGCCCTAGATTCAAATCTAAATCCGGGGTACAGACAACTGCCTCAGCCTCCCTGAGCCTCAATTTTGTTATCTGTGAGATGAAGATAACAATAGTTACAACAGAAGTTAGTTGTGAAAATTATATGAAATGATGCTTGTGAAAGTATTTCACTCAATATTTGTGTACAACAATAAACATTATTTATTGCTAATTAAGACTAAGATTACATTCACCAATGACTTTTAAATAGTCATTTCAAGACCAAAAATAGGCAAAATGTCAAGTTTATCTTTTTGCCTCCTCGGTATACCTAATGTCACACTTGAGCTTTGACCCCACTGGGTGCTCAGCTGGACTGTCTTGAATACGAACAACTTTCCCAGCCATCTTGAGAGAGCTCTGTTTGAAGAGTCAGCTCGTCAGGGTACACAGTAAGCTTCTAAAGTTTGGGATTAGCTCAGAGCTAGTGAATCTGAAACAGTAAACATCTCAATAGAACCCTTCACTGCAGGATTTATAACTAAGGATTTTTTTCACTAATTCTTTCCTGACGAAGTTTAAAAGAGCTGTCATTAAGCAGATGCTTTAAGAAGAAATAATCATGGCTAATTCTCAGCTACAAGATGAAATGTTATCACCCATACTTCCCATTCCTCACCACACAAAGGCATTGATGAGACATCTTCACGTAGTTTTGCTTTTGTTGGAATGTACGTTCACTGTTTCATGGGTGTGAGTGAAGCCTGGTCTCACTAAACAGACGCACTAAATAGACATGTCATGCTCGACTTTCCCAGTCTCCTTTTGACACTCTCCTGCCCCTCAGATGAAATGCAGACCTCTGCCTACTACAGACTCTGGCAAGCACCCCACAAGCCCACACATTTAAAAATGAAGAAGAATGTAATACAGAACAGGAATCAGATGCACCCGCAGGTCCCCTAGGGTTGACTGCAACTGCTGTAAACCCTAGGTACATGAAGACATTAGTCCCCAGAGATAGAAAAGAGAAAGGAAGAAAGAAAAATACACTCCACATATGATGCTACTCCCGATGATGGGGCACCAATATATCTTTGGAAAATAAATGTGCTTCTTCAAAACAGGGTGTTGATCCCAGCCTCCACATAAGACTTATTAAAATAGAAGTAAGCTACCTAAATTATACAACACATCTTACAAAATTAATTTCATTTACACAATCTGTAACATGAAATCAGTATGACTCAGATTCTTCAACAACTCTGTGGAATCAACATTCTGATTTTTAAGTAATGTATGTAAGTTTTGCGGTTCACCTCAAGCTTGTAAACCGTGGACTGAGCAGTCATGCTCTAATGGATAATATCATTTAATAAAGATATCAAAATTATGCCAAGTGTTAGAATTTTCGTTTCATGCTGCTTCATGCCTATTTCAGGCAAATCTGATTATCTAAAACAAGGAAATATCCTCAGATATGGAGTTATCTACAAATAGTACTTGTTTGGGTTGTGTTATAAGAAATGTTGCAAAAATCAGCTTTCTCTTTGGTCATGGACCAATCCTATTTGCTGTAATGTCTCCTTCCTCCCCAAATGACCATGGGCATGTTATTAACAGCCTCAGATTGTTACCTCTCTTATCGAAAGACCCTGATTTCTTCTTTCCCTGGAGACTTGAGGACCAGCGAAAAGGCTGTACTGTATATTCATTGATGCAACATATATCAATAAAACCTAGACCCTGTGTAGTACCTGGAGCCAGACATTGGGGTTACAAAAGAAACAGGGGGAGCCTCTCCACTCCAGAATTCACACTCAAGACACTTAGGGGGGGAAAGGATGCTGAGAAAATATGAGATCTCATAAGTGAAGGGCAATGTCTTTTGGTCTGGCTCATAGTCCACCCACAGTGCTCACTCAAGGATGAAGAAATGTCTACACTCTATCTGCACAGACTAAGCTAGAAGTAACTTGCTACCATTAGTATAGCTCTCATTGAATGAATGTTTACTATGTGACAGGCACTGTTCAAAGCATTTTACAGATACATACAACCAATATTTTCTTCATTTAATTTTAGCAACCACTCTGTGAGGAAGGTCATATTATTGCTGTTTCTATTTTACAAATGGATAAAGCAAAATTGAGAGGTGTAACTTAACATCTCCAACTACTGACTCCACATGCCCTTACCAAGCAATCTAAGTTTGTCAGTCGAAAATGTCTAGACCCTGTCAGGTTGATATCACCTGCAAATATGCAATCTAATTATTATTTTGTTTTACAGGTAGAGAGACAACTAATAGGGAGAAAAGTTACATCGCAATTATCTGAGTATTGTTCCACTGAAAGGAATATCAGTCATGATTTAAGAGTGACTTACTAGAAACTGTCTAAACCTGAAGTCAGAAATATTTGATGGACACCCGGTGACCAGGTATATGAGATCCACTTAAATCAGTTCGGCAAAGCATAAGGATTCTTTTCAAAGAGTGTTCCTGATTTGATCATTAATCAGTTTATCCCCCTTTTTCCCTATTGACTGGCCGTCTACTTCAATAGAACACTCTGGCTGTTTTCAGAGCTTTCTCATTCAGCCTTTAAATTAGCTAACTGCCCAGCCAGAAGGCAGGTAGCAATTTATGCCAAACAAATCATGAGGCAGGAGGTGCTGAGAAAGACTGCTGATTTTCCTTTCTGCTGTCCTGTGTGGAAGGGAGAGGGTGACAAATATTTGTGGGTTGGTAAACTGTACTAATTTACAAGCCTGCTGTTATCTTGCTAATGTAACACTCCCCAGAGGCGCTCTGAGGAATGATCTGGCTGCAGCTTTCAGCTTCAATCAATAAGCTTAGAAGATTATGAAACACCGGCACCTATGTAATACAGTAAGATCCTGCATTTACACCATTGGGGGAACCATGAGAAGGATTCAAGTTATAAGTGATTTTGACATACAAGTTAAAAGAAATTAAAACTTGAATTAGTACATCGTTTGCCAAGTTTTATGACCGAAGTAATAGTAACAACCAACATTTGTTTAGCGTGTCACAGCTTAAGATATGCACTATGATCCCTCAATGGCACCTTAATATGATCATCATCATCACAGCAGCTACCACTGGCTAGGTGTCAGGCACGGATCTAAATGCTCTGCTTGTGTTGTACTCATGATCTTCCCTTCACCTTCAAACTCTTGGTCTTTGTATCATATCCTTGTGAATTAACAGCCATCAATTTGATTATGCAAGTCAGAAATCAAAGAGTCATCCAGACACCTCCTTCTCCCCACGCCCCAAGTACAACCCATAACCCAAACAATCATTCCACTCCCTAAATATATCACCACAGTACCCACCTCTCTCCAGGTCCATCACAATGATCTTAGCCCATCATCTCCCACCAGAACCGTTGCACAGCTTCCCAGTTCACTTTCTAGCATCCCATGCCCCCCCCCCACCACTGCTTTTTCATCTTCTCAGAACAGGCACTTGAGATGCAAATCTGATCATGGCATACACACATGCTCTTGAAAACACACACACAGACACTTCAGGGATTAGCCCAGACATTCCCACAGGATGCAGGCCATGCAGCACCTGACACCTGATCCCTGGTGCCACCCTTTATCTTGAACTTCACCCTCCAGCTACACTGGCAATTGTTCAGATCCTTCAAATGTCCCCTGTACCTTTGCCACATTGTCCCTCACTTCTTCCACCTGGTATGCTATCACCACCATCTGCTTGCCTAGTTAATGCCAGTTCATCTGTCAGCTCTTACTTCAAACATTACCTCCTTAAGTAAAACATCCCTGACTTCCTTAAACAGACCCCCCTCTTTCCACCCAACTCTGAGTATCTAAACTGTGACTCAGATAATGTCTTCACAGAACCATGCTATATGTCCTCACAGAACCATGCTCATTTTCCCTACTGTCTATCTGCTCAGGAAGAACAGAGATGGCACCTGTCTTTAATCATTAATGTGTCTCTAGTTTCTTGACCAGCAAGCAAGTAAGCAACCAGAGGTAGATACTCATTAACTAAATTGCTGAATAAACTCACAAATTACCCTCTAAACATCTTTTTCCCATTTAATCTTCACATGTGTCCAATAAAGGATATAATAATAGTGTCCCCATTTTATAAATGAGGTGACTAAGTCTTAAAAAGACCATGTCCCTTGCCCCTAGGTCTCAGGTTACTGTGTGATGGAGCCAAAGCTCAAACTTGGGTCTTTTGACTCTTTGACCCTCCCCTTGGAGTAATGGAATTTCTCCAGCCCAGGCAAAAGAGAGGAGGTAAAAGTCATCACAACAATATTTGCATAGCTCAGCAAATTAGAACTACTGAGTTGTGCACTAAAGCAGGTGAATTTGATGATAGGAAGATTATACCTCAATAAGCTTGTTTTCAAAAATACCACAATTTTCTCAGTGATATTTTGGAGTTCAACTCAGAAATCACCTCTAAAAATATAAAACACTTGAATACTTTCTAGAAAGACTAATTTACCCTTCTTAAAGTGTGGTCCCCAGATCATGTGCATCAGAACCATACTGGATGCTATAACCATACTGGTTGCAGATATCTGGGCCCAATTCTGGATCTACTGACTCAAAATGGTTAAGGATGAGTTACCAGAAATCTTAATTTGCATGGGAAGTAGTTTTTGTGCACACCAAAGTTTGGAATACAGAAAACCTGCGTGTTTCTCAGAGCCAATTTTCTAGCAAACAATGAGACTTCCAATAATTGAGAACAAAAACATCCTGCATCTTACACGGTTATTCACCCAAATGCTAGTGATGGCACTGAGCATGCATCGCAGGTGAGCAAGGAGAGACAGAAGCTGCACAAGGACGGAATTTAGAGTAGACTCTGGAGTCAAATTACTGGGGTTCAAATCCTGGCTCTGCCACTTACGACCCCTACGACCTTCCTTGTCTAAGTTGTTTCACCTTGCTGTGTCTGTTTCCTCATCTATAAAATGGGAAAATAATAGTAGCTATTTCACAGATCTCTTAAATGGTGTTCCATTTATCAATTTATTCATTTTGAAGCCTGCTCTGCACACATAGAACTGAACCTTTTCAATATTTTGCCTTTGCCTGCTGGCATGAGTTAAGCACCATCATGAAAAGACACTAGAGGGGGAAGGAGTCTCCCACCCAGTTGTAACATATCACACTGAACAGGCTCCCAAGTGGTGATCTTTCCAGTATTAGCTCTTACAGTGGATGGGTTTTCCAGTGCCCAGCTTCTGCAACACACGGTGGCTAACCACACCCAGCACCCAGCAGCTTCCCCTTGGCATGTCCCAGGCAGTATTGTTGCAAGTTCTAAGGCATCAGTAAAGGACCTTGACATCTCCTCTGCCATCCAGTGGGCCACAATTATATGATGATGCACTTTCTAAAGAGTTCTGGCTCTTAGTCCTGAGTAGGAGATACCTAGTTTCATTGTTATTTCTTCCTTGGGAGCTTCGTCTCAGCCTTTGAGCATTGAGCGCTTCTATACTTGCTATCCCTATATTTTTCAGAGTTCTTTCTACTTCTTACTAACAAATTCCTCTTACTTAATGTATGGATTCCAGAGGTTTGAATGGACGAAGGAATCTGCATTTTTAAAGGTCCTGGGTGCCAGAAGAAAGAATCTCTGTGTCTAGGCACTCAAGCTGGGTTATCTATAGTCATTTCTTACATGACACAACTCCTAAAAGCTTCCTAGAATGGATGATTTGCCATTTCATTACTCGATAACAAATTGCAGTTTCTCATTTCCCCATTGTGCTCATGAAAAGCCTAACTTCAGTTCACTGGTGAGGACTGATAGCCACATTATATTATGAAATTTACAAAAGACAGATTCTAGTGCTCGAAAAAGCCAGATGACAAAAATCATATCTGTGACAGCTGACAGGTTTTTCAAAGCTCTAAAAGAGAAAGCCAAAAAGATATGCTGTAGGTCTCAACTCATAAACAAGTATCATTAAAGAATTTAATAGAACACCTTCCACCATCACAAACTGGTCCTTTCAAGATTTGCATGCAGAGACCTCGCCTAAGCTATTTATCTTTGAATGCTATTTTTGGAGGGTCTTCTTAGAGCAAAAAGACTGAAGACTTGTATTCAAATTCTGGCTGTAACCACAAGCTAGGGCACTCTAACCTCATTATTTAATCTTTGGTCATAGGTCTGAAAATGGAAGATGGCCAACTGGAAAAAGGAATGCATTAAAACTATATGATTCTCTGAAAAGTGAGGTTAAGGAAGTAAAAGACATTGAATTTGTAGTTTGCTATTAGGATATGGATAATGCATCAGTTGATTACAGACAGTGTTATTGCCATTCTAGTTAAGAAACAAGCTCCTTTCAAAAATTCTATATTACAGCAGCAGGCAGACCCTGAGCAGTCCAGATAATATTGTGCCCTTCACAAAAGAGGAGGCTTGTGTTTGGAAATAATAACGGCAAACACGTCAGGCACTGTTATGAATGTTCAAAACACAGCAACTCATTTCATGCTCACAACAGCCAAATAAGGCAGAGACCATTTATGAATCACAGAGAGATTGGCAACCTGCCCAAGGCCACACAGCTAGAAAATTTCATGCCTGGATCCAAAGTCAAGCAACCTGACCCTAAAATCTGTGCTCTTCATCGTCACAATATCCTGCCTTTTCCCAGTTCACCAAACTTTTAAAATTCCAAATTAGTAATTGTTTCCACAAATCAATAAGTCATCAGTTTTCTAGAAAAACTATACATAAAGGAATTCAAATGCCTAATCCAATATTGTTACCATCCGGAGAATTGATACTAATAGCCTTGGAAGAGAAACTTAGATTTAGAATGCAAAAATAACCACTACTTAAGTCCAAAATAAGCCTTGCCTGGTTTTGCCCTCTTGGAGTTTCAGAATCTTGACCTGATAATCAGGAAATTTCTGCCAGTACAAGTCTATACCTGGATACGGTATTTTAATTCACCCATATATGAAAACAACAAAAAGATTTGTTCAAAATGTTGGAACCTACACTCTTTACAGAGACCTGATTCACTGTAGAGGTCACTGAATCCACACAAAACAAACTGGAAAGGCTATGAAGAGATTCTTCTGTCTGCATGTGGTTCTTCCTCATGAGGGACTTGGCGATCACCTTTAATTGATGCGACCATATAAGGAGTCTCTTCGCCAGCCCAGTCCTTCCCTCTCCGTGAAGTTTGTGGTGGTGTGGAAGCAGTGACTGGGTCAGCTGCACAGGCCTGTGCTCAGAAGTGTGTAGCTCTGGCATAGAGTGAAGACCCCAAAACAGACCTCTGAGGGCTGGGTGGGCCCTTGTTATGTTGCTCTGACTAGGTGGTTTTCCCCCAGGGCATTAGAATTAATTACAGTACTTGGGGCAATCTCTGTGAGGAACCCGAGAGGCCCTGCAAAGATGTATAGCCTCTCACTAATTTGTGCCTTATTATCTTTGCACTGCCTATTTTAGCAGCTCAGTGCTTAACCAACCTACAAGCAACGTAAGCCGAACCTGTCTCATTCTTGCAAATCTTCAAATCCACACTGGCCTTTGTGGGCTGGCATTGCTCAGCTGGGATCGCTGCTGTTTGCATCAGGGTCCTTATTACTGAGTCTAGGTCTTTGCTTAGGCACTTGATGAAAGCAGTTTGGGGAGTCCTGGCTGTTTGCTATGAACCCTGGGAGGGGCTGTCACAGCTAGAGGTTGCCTGAGCATTCTGCCTGAGCTGTCTCAGCTGGAAGGAATGTTCTTATGCTCAAACAACTTGTTTTCTTTTGTAGTGGTGATAGAAGGAGCGGTAAAGCCCCTTCCTTAAGAATTGCCTCTTCCTGCCTGGTGTAAAAACCAAAAAGGAAGTTTTCACTGACACAGCTCAAAGATAACTTCTTGTCCAACACCACTGAGCATCACTTGGGCACCTTTTGTAGTGCTTCATATTATCCCACCTGACAGGAGGTTTACACTGTACAGAATCTGTTCCCTCCATGCTAAATATTCTCTTGGAATGCCAACTGCCAAACATTGTACTCCCACATTACACAAAATACACACCATCTATCTGATCAGAGCTAAAATCCCAAATTCTCAGTGAAGCCACTCCAGCCCATGCATTATCTGCTGACGACATGTTTCCCTTTCCTGAGTCTGAATCTTACCCCTCTAACTAAGTAAGCTCTGAGAACAACTTGGAACAAGAACACATTACATATCTCCCTTAGGACTTTGGACATAATAGCTCCTCAAAATAGTGTGTCCGTTGACTGCTGGCACACTGAAGTTTGCAACTCACAATTAACAGTATCTATAAAGACACAAACCCGTTGTGCTGCAATTTCCCAATAGAACTGAAAAAGAGATGTTCCAACAAGAACAAGAAAGATGAGAGACTATTTTCACATGAAAAGGACTTTTCACAAGTGGAAATTTCAAAACTGTCAATCTCATCCTTAAATTCCTTTTGGTTTGCAAATTTTATTAACTTCATCCAAAGCTGTGTCTATAGGATGGGTAGAAACATTTTTTAAAGTAGTGGGGGGAAAAAAACCAGAGGAACTAATAAACCATGGTTATTCAAATATCCAAATATCCTATTTCAGCTAAGACAAGAGTCTATCAACACTTTTTTCCCACTAAATTTAAAACATTCAGCCATGATTTAGCCAATTTTCCCCCTCTGAATTGACTCTTCAGCTTGATGCTTAATTGGTTAGTAGTGGGAACTGGTTGACAGGTGGCATAAAGAAAGTTAAATAATCGACAAACCCCAGGAAAATCCTTGCAAAAGGAAGTTGATGGTCATGTAAATAAGGTTCTTGTAATAATAATAGCTTGCGTGTGTACAATGCTTCATGGTTTAAAAAGCATTTTCACATGTGTTAGCTGATTTGATACAATATTTTCACAAAATAAGCAGAGCAGAGACAATTGTCTCATACAGAAGAGGAAATTTCCATTGTAATAGTAGAGCTGTAAGGAAACTGGTTCAGTCTGTTATTTACCTCCCTACCCCTTTATATTTATCTGAGAACCAACAGTCATTAAATAGATATGTCTGGACATGGGAAAAGAAAATTACTTTTTGCTTGTGCTATTGTGAGACATTGCTCTAGGACAAGTGTTCTCAAAGGTTAGCACGCACCACAATCACCTAAAGAACTTGCCATTGCTGAGTCCCATCTCCCAGAGTTTGAGTCCCAAGTTCTGAGATGGGGCCCAAGAAGCTACATTTCTAACATGTTCCCAGGTAATGCTACTCTGGACAGTCTGGGACCATACTCTGAGAACCAGTTTTTTCTTTCTTTTTTTTTTTTTTTTAACTCTATTTTATTATAGAGATATAGGGTACAAGCCAGGACTAGGTACATAAGTAATCTACATGCAGGTGAAGTTTGGGCCTCCAAACGGTCCTCACATCCCCTGGTTTAGAATCAATATTGTCAAGATGTCCATCCTACTCAAGGCAACTTGCAGATTCAATGCAATTCCCATCAAATTATAAACATAAATCTTCTCAGACCTGGAAAAGCCAATATAGAAATTCATACAGAAACAAAAAAGAGCATGAATAGCCAAAACAATCTTCAACAAAAGGAACAAATGGGAGGTATCACACTTCCAGACTTTAAACTTTACTACAAGGTTATAATAACCAAAACAGTCTGGTACTGGTACACGAACAGGCATGTAGACCAAGAGAACCACTTTCAAATATAATTCTTTTTTGTCTCTCACTGACCCCACATGAAAACCTGAGCAGGTCCTAAGACTCTTCTACTCACTCTTGGGTTATATTAAATTGCAATTACTATCACTCTAAATTAGGAACGCAATCAATTTAGAGATCAGAATGTCCAACTTATATATGTATTAATCAAAACTCTGGACTCAATTCAATGTTAACACTTCTGCCTTCTTTCTCTTTGGGCTTTCTCAGACTGGGAGACAAGAGGGAAGAAAAGAGGGGAACGGTAGACTTCTGGATTTCTCTGCCCTGTGCTCTCCACACACACACCAGCTCCTCCAGGGTTGGCTGAAGGGTTTTGTGGAGTGGAGGTAAGAGAGGGAAGGGGTGAAGAAAGGCCTACATGTAATAGTGTTATAACAATCTTTGTACTACCTAGGTTTGACAGATTTGGAAGCTGCCTCTCCAGTGGGTTTTTTAGTGTGTTATTTGGAGGATCCCAATGCTGCAACTAATTTAATATCACTCCATTCCAACCAACTGCCACCTCATCTTTCCTCAACCCTAGGAATCAAGTTGTTTTTTGTTTTGTTTTGTTTTGTTTCCACAGGGCCCCTCTGTGCCTTCAGGAGGCCCTACAGGAAAGATCCATGACCAATCACCTTAGCTCTATCTCCTATGGTTCACCAGAAACACTATCACACACCCAGCCCCAACAAATCCCACAAATATGGTGATAGCCATGTCTATGATGCTGCCACAGACCCATTTCCCACACTCCACACATGTGTAAGCCCCGCTACTCTAAGCCTTCTCTCAAAAGCAAGGAGTGCATTTCAGGTATCTGAGTGATCCTGTGAAAATCCCCCTCACAAAGTTTGAAGCAAAGCCCACCCCACTTCCTTGAGATGCAGATCCACAAAATAATATCAGTTGCTTCTCTTCTCACACTTTGATTCCTATTCCTTCTCCACAGACCCTCTCATCTTTGCAGAGTAGGAAAAGCCTGGAAAAGTATGGATTGGCTCTTGGCCATCTCTATGAAATCCATCTATGGAAAACCAGCTTTAGAGTTTCTCATCCATTGCATCATGGTGTGTGGTGATTAATTCTATATGTCAACTTGACTAGGCCACGGTGTTCTGCTGTTTGGTCAAACTCCAGCCTCAATGTTGCTGTGGAAGTATTTTTTAGATGTGATTAATATTTAAATCAATAGACTTTGAGTAGAGCAAATTACCCTCCATAATGACCTCATCCAATCAGTTGAATGTCTTAAGAGAAAAGAATAAAGTTTCCTGAGGAGGAAGAATTCTGCTTCAGGATTGCCTTCAAACTCAAGACTGCAATATCAATTCTAGTAAAAATTTCCACCCTGCTGACCTTCCTTACAAACTCCAAACTTGTTGGTCCCCACAATTACATGAGCCAATTCCTTAAAATAAATCCCTATCTATGGCTATGATCTATCTATCTACCTATCATTCTATCTCCTATCGATTCTATTTCTCTGAAGCCTAACTAATACATAATATCTTACTGAAACTTCTACTTTAAGATCCCTTTTTAAACCTCACAAAAATCAATGTTATGTCCATTTTATAGATGAGGAAATAAAAGTATAAAATTAACCAAGGTATCAACATTTATTGGGGGTAGAGTCAGGATGTAGCCATGAGATTTGAACCCAGAGCTCTCTGACTCCAAGGATCATGTTCTCACCACCAAAGTATTACTCTGTGCCCATAAAAGCTAGACCACTGAATCAGTTATATTTCATATATGAACTCATCCACTAAATCATGTGTGCCTAGAACAAGAACAATTAATTCAGTGATTTAAGTTTAAGATAACTCTGTCAACTTGATACAACAAATTGGTTGCACTTTCCAAAGATAAAGCATTCAAATGATTGCATTTTGTTGGCATTGTTAAGGATTTTGGGGGTAGAGGAAAATATAATAGTAATAATAGTAAAAATTTTTTAAGTGACCATTTTCTGCTATCTTTACTATGTAATCGTGATCCTCACTCGATGCACATTGTATCATTAAATATCTGTGAAGAAGCTATTATCAGCATCTTTGTACAAATAAGAAACTGAGGATCACAGATGTCAAAAAAAGGTTGCAGTAAGAATAAGTTAAATCCTAAATCCTCTAACAGTAAAATAGAAAAAAAAATAAAGAAGTATACCTCACAGGTTGATACAAAGAGAGGAAAATTGAATAAAATATGCAAAGCACTAATCACAGGGTTTCCACACTCTATGTATTCAATGAAATAACTTTCCTTTTCCTCTTTGCAGAAATAAATATCTGCCTAGAGAAATTGGGCTTAAACAATCACTCTCCTATGAAAATTCATGAAAGGAATTAGAAAACAAAGTGTGATGAGAAGTACTTCCTTGTTAGCCTACTCACAGCTTGATTCTCAGTAAAAATCTAGGATATATAAGTATGACATTTTCTAATAGAAATATGGTTTTAAGAATCAACTAACTGCTTCCTAAGCATTTCCTCATTTTGTTGCTTGTAGATTCTTGCTCTTATATGCGTGCACTAAAATAAGATAAAATGTACCATTCTACAGATTATCCAGCAGTATACCATGTTATTCCTGGTACCTCAAGACTTTCAAAAAATTCTCTCAATTTAAGAGAGAGAGATAGAGAGGGTGAGTGAGAGAGAGAGAGAGACAGAGAGAGAGAGAGAGAGAGAAACAGACAGAGATCACGTTTCATGTGCTCAAGAGTATCTCATCTGACTAGAAGTGATTTCTTTCAGACTTCTTCCAAAACGTGAACCTTGACTGCACTGGAACATTTTCTTGGCCATACAATCTTCTTGACTGCATATATATATATATGAACATTTTATTATGTTGCTGACTTCTCTAAGCTGAAGATAAGCAATTAAATTTTTTCTAATCCCAAAAGTGGATACTTACTCCAGGTCAAGGTGGGAAAATATATTGTAGTCACATAACAATGAAGTTTACACTACTTTGCAGGTTTCTGCTCAAGGTAAATCAGCCTGAGCTGTTCTCTTATTCTATTGGGACAAAATGTTCTTTTTTCACATAGTACAAATATTCCAGGAGAATATGAGGTTGTGGAAACAGCTGTAAGCAAAATCAATGCACAGGGCAGTCTAACTTATCAGTGACTTTCCTGCTGCCATTTTCTATGCCAGTGAAGTACAGGGTTTGAACCATACATTTCCTCCAGCAGCAATGAAATAACCAGAGCAGTAGGGTTAAAATCACAAGTGATTTAAAACATACTTTTTTCCACAGCTGGTACAGAGAGCCTCAGAAAGGAACATTCCTCCAAGAAAGCCAATCATCATCCCCCATGTTATTTGGGGAACAGCAAATCCCATAATATAACCCTGGTGATGATGAAAACATTCTAGTTCAAGGGACTGCAACCCCTTAGTCACAAATTTGCCCTGCCTCAGGAAGGCATTTGAAAGGTTGGTGGCTTATTCACCACATAGTGACCCAAGATACGATCCTGAGGGACCACGGATGACACCAGAAGGTTTGTGCTTTGAAAATGAACTTTCGCTGTAATCGCAGCACTTTGGAAGGCCGAGGCGAGTGGATTGCCAGAGCCCGCAGGTTTGAGACCCACCCGGGCAACTTGGCGAGCCCTATGAGCTGGGTGTGGTAATGCGCACCTATATTTCCGGCTCCTTGGAAGGCTGAGGTGGAAGGATCGCCAGAGCCCAGCAAGTCGAAGCTGCGGTGGCCGGGAGTGTGCCACTGCACTCCATTCTGGGCGACAGAGTGAGACACCAACTCAAAAAAAAAAAAAAAAGAAAAGAAAAGAAAATGAACTTTCGCTGCTGATTTACTCTGATATTTTGGAAGAGTAAAAAGAAAAGACTTTTCCTTTTTTTTCTTTCTGTCTCTTCCACTTAGAACTCTGGGCTACAAGGGAAATAATCGATAAATAGAGTTTCCAGCCAAACTTAAGGGGATAAACTAGTAAATGTTAAGCTTCAGAGCATTAAGAAGTCTCATTGTGCGGTTTCAGAACAATTTCCATGTCATTAGCTCTAACTGCTCCCTCCACCAATGGGACCAACTCTCGGGAACAGCATGAGCATAATCATGCTTTCCACTCTCAGGCGTGACAACAACGACGACTGACGCGCGGCGCCATCTTCCATACGTACAACACACTGAATGAAGTCTAGGGAATTCATTTGCCTGTCAGTTGATTGTGTAAGCCCCATGGAGGCAGGTACCCTGCCTGTTTTGTTCACCATTGTGTCCCTCAAAGCTTGTCAAAATGCCCAGTTGATAAACATTTGTTGAATAAGTGATATATCTAATGTAATCCTCAGAAAATAATGTCTCCTAAAATGGATTTTTGGTTCCATTTGACAGAGGTCAAAACTGAGACTCGGGATCATAAGCAGTGCACCTAAGGACACACAGAGCTTAAGTGGCTAAGTTAGAAGCCAAAGGAAGGTCTTCTGAAGCCAAATTTAGCATTCACCACCCCTCAGGCTGCCAAATTTGGTAAGATGGGCATCTTGGATGAGGCAAGTAACAAGATTAGTACGTCAAAACGTAGGAATAACTATACTTCTGAAAAGAGCAACAAAAGAAAAAAATCTAAAATTCTAAGGTCAGATCACAATAAAAGTGCAATAAGGAGTCAAGCTCAAAAGATTGGTCATTATTAATCAAATTATAGATCAGCCCCAATAGCCACATATTTCCTTGTGCTTGCACTCAAGAGACCCTTTTGTAAAACATTCACAGGAAAAGATCGATACCTCTCTGGAGGTAAGTGGCATAAATTATGTCTCAACATATACACCACAGGAGTTTTACTGTGTGTTGTATACAGTAATTGCATTTTATAGATGGCTGTGGAAAGCTTCAGTCCTCATTGATTTTGGTCATAAACTAAAAGGCGACAAAAAGAAAAGAACAGCACTTTAGATGAAGTCAGTCAACTGAAGCTGCAAAAGAAAATGAAAATTTGGCATGCTGAATGTGATCAATTCATGTTTCTTGGAAAATGAATGTAGATATTTCAGTGCTTTCATTATGAGCTGGTAGCAAGACTTGAAAAGTACTGTGAGAATCCCTGTTCGTCTAATAGCCCGTGGTGGTACCTATCAGCAGAATTTAAGAGGACAGAAAACCAGCCTCAACTATAGCCCTTTCCAACTTTCCACATTGCAAATACCATCAGCAAGGCTTATGAGCCACGTTAACTGAATATTTGTGTTTTTATTATTGCATTGAATGTGTCTTTAAGATTTACAGTCAAAATCAAATGGAGATTGTGATGTAATCTGGGATCATCAATATGTCACTAGCATTTTTAACTTCCAGAAGCATATTTTTCAAGTGTTACTGTCTTGATTTCCTTCATTTCTTCATGCCCTTCACAGCAAGCAATTCTGAAGGGATGTTAATGCAGCATAACAACTCTTTACCCTTTTTTCAAGGCCAATTTTGCAATATGGGCGAAATGATTGGAAATGGAGTCCTGAAAACGCTGAAACCATCTGTCAGGGACTCAGTTAAGAAGATCCACACTGTTTCACAGCCAAGGATGGGGATAAATTATGCTGGGCTGGAAATGTCCAAAGCAAGCTGATTCCCATTCAAGCTTATTAGGATAAATTACAATTTTTATTATTCATTGTCCTGGTAAACTCACACTTTCAGATGATAATAAACCACAAGTGACACCAATGAGAAGGAAGGTAAATGGTGAGCATTAGCAAAATAAAAAAGTTTTTTAATAGTAAATAATAATCAAAGGTATCACTCAAAGAAAACACAAGCTTCTGCCAAAATGTCTGTAGACCTATTTACATTCATAGACACAATCCAATGAAATGATCCTGGGCATTTTGTAAAATAATTGTTAATATTTAATCACAAACTCCAGATGTACTTGGCTAATATTTACTCATTAAATGTATTTGGTAAAATATCAAAGAGCTGGAGGATGGGGTTTTTGTGATTAAATTACATAACTTGGGATATCAAGTTTTAGAATCAGTTAAATACTTTGTCTCCTTCCTCCCTTAAATACTTAGTTCCATTTTTAAACTATTCACATCTCACATAGACATCAGTGATTCTCACATATTATAACACAGATTTTTATACTAGTCAATAGTGATAGTCGAAACATTCCCACAAGTGTTGGAATCAATCTGCTTCACCAGAAGCAAAACTATACCCAGTTTTAAGTGTAGTGCCATACAAAATGAATACCACTTCCACATCCCCTGACTCAGAGAAGGTTAAATGCAAATGAAAAATACGTTACTTTCTGTAAAGTACCAAGTAAACAGTTGGGCTACAAGTTGCAATCAGTGAATTAAATGCATTAGAAAAACAGCCTGTGCTTCTGTAACTACAAGCACAGTTATCCTTCTCCCACTCCCCAGACCTCCTGCTAAAACACTGGAATACTTGAATTTAAAAGTTAGTCCAGTCATTTCTGTACTAATTAGATTACCATGTACACATTCTTTTAATCTCTCCTGTGTTTGTAAAATTAATCTGAAGTACTGCCAGAGTGATTTGGCTAATTTCCCTCTGACATTCATAAAAGCCTTTTTTATTAACAAAATTTATTGAATATTTGGTATGGAGAATTGTGGAATTTGAATGTTCAAATCTAGCAGATGCTTTGAGAAAAATGTCCCAAAGCATAAGACTAAGTCAGTAGGATACTGAGGGGGACCCTGTCAAGGTTGGAGCTCAGGAATGCAAGTCTTTGGCTTTCCCAATGAAGATTCAACAGAACTTGAGTGCTGGAGAAACCAAGATATAGGCTCAAGAGAATAAACTGTGCTTTGGCTTAATGAAGTCAAGGACCCAGTTACCTTGAACCAGGCTGTCAGATCAAAACATGACCCAGCAAAGCTATTGAGATTCAGAGAAATCCTCCTGAGCCAACTATTAAACTGTGCCCTGAACCCAGAGAAGATCTGAATTTCTAGGTGGAGGCTGAGTCCAGCCAAGGGAATTGGGGATACGTTGCGGCAGATTCTCTCAACAAGACATTCATAATACCAATAAGCCACAAATCTAAGTGGTTTTGTCAAATAGAATGCCAAGGCAGAAATCTTGAGCTTTTCTTCCTAAATCAGGGGTTCCTGGTATTTAACAAACAATTTTTTTCATAGGGGCCAATGTTAGCTAAGAGACGGTTCAGTCTGCACAGTCCAGGGACTCACGGGTAAATCAACCATTCAATTATAGCACAACCCCCTCAGCTGTTAGCCACAGGCAGACATCCAGGGGTATTGGGGACATGAAATGTGGGCATGGCTCTAAACTGCCCAAGTGCAGGACTTGGCACATCATACATACTCAATCCATTGTAGCTACTATTTTTTTCCATTCATTTTGGTCATTAATGGTTTCATGCTCTGAAATATGCCACCAGAATTGTCTGGAACTAGAACAGATGACTCAATGATGTCATAAAAACTCAAACACCCTTGGATGAAGAAGGGTGCTCTTCCTTATGGGAAGGCCATGCCCTTTCCAGAGGATCCAGGTGGAACACTGAAGGAGGAGGAGGACCTCCCACAAGCAGACAGGCCAAATCCACTCTAGCACATGGCGAGATGTGTTACTGTGATTGTATCCTCACATCTCAGCTCTGACAGTGAAGCTATCAATCACTTGAAACCTTCTCAAGGCAGGAATCCTGTACACACATCCCCTCTTTCAGAGTTCCATACCTGATGATTTGCAAACGTAATAACCCAAATTACATGCCTCTGAAAGGTTTGAGTCTGAAGACTCTTCAATCAAAACCAATGTTGAGACATTAGGAAGACCTACTACAAGATTCAAAACAGAGTTGTCGAGGATCAGTAAGCTGCTAAAAGATAAAGTTGACAGTTGCAAAACCCATCGTCTTAGGACCTACAACATTCACTGTTATTTATTGAGCTCGTACTATCTGCCAGAATCTGGACACTGTACATTATTTCATTTAACCCTCAGAACCTTTGCTGTGAACCCTGCCATCACGCCCGTTTGCAGAAGAGGAAATTCAGTCTGGACTTATTTATCCCAGGTCCCACAGCTAGTAGGTGATAGACCTAGGTTGGAGACGCCTATGTGAAAGGAAATGGAAGCAGTAAGTCATCTATTAGCCTTCAAAAGACAGAAAAAAATACAAATTAGAATAAAAGACACAAAATAAAATTCCAACTATGTAACTTCTCGTAGCACCATAAGTGACCACAGTTGAAAGAAAGAATTATAAAACTAAGAGAAAGGAGACCTGGGTTTCAATCATTTTGCTTTCTTTAGCAAGATTCACTTTGTGCTTTGGGGGAAATCACTTTATCCATTTAATCTCTAGGGCTCACCAGTCATCATATGGCAGAATGTCATAAGTATTAAAAGGGGGAAAATCATTACTTTTTTTGAAGATTGATGTCACAATCAACGTATGGTCTACAAACTGATAGGTCACATTGTGGTAGCACATAGACATGGAACATATAACAAACAGGGGGTGCCAAAAAATGTATACACATTAAAAGTATGATGTTTGCTCAAAAGATAGCATTAATCAAATGAGTGTCACCATGCGACAGGCAGGACAATCAAAGAAAATGGCAGAAGCACAGTTGAGTGAACATCACATTGCTACCATAATTTAATTCAACTTCCAAAAGTAATACATAGACAATATTTTTTAAAATGTATATACATTTTTTTTTGGCATCCCTTGTTTTACAAGGCAGCATAGCATGGAATGGCAAGAAAAGCAGCAAAAGGGTGAAAGTCCCTACTGTAGGCTGATGTCTTTCATACGGTGTCTTCATGAGTTCTGTAAGTGAGATAAGTGTCCTACCATTAAACAAATGAATAACAGAAATGATGGAGTTAAAATAATGAGTAAAGGGGTTGCCCTAAACTGGTTTATAATCCAGTGGCAGAGCCTGATAAGTAGCTAATCCCACCTAGTTATAACTGATGACCTCTGGAAACCTTGTAAGAGTGCTTTATCATTTTTTAACATGTTATTTCATGTGACCCTTAAAATTCTTCAGATGAGGAAATTTGGTTTGGGAAGTTTAAATGTCTTACTCAGGCCGGGTGTTGGAAGAGGGACTCAGAACACATCTTCTAATATTAAACTCTGAGTCCTTCCCATCACCCCACACTATCTTAATGTCCCACAGTCTCACTCAAAATAGAGATGCTTCCTTGTTAAGTGAATTCCAAAGTTTTATTATCTAAGACTTTCTATATCAATTAGTTACCTATTTCAGTGCAAATGGGTGAATAAAGTTAAGGGAAAAGACTTCTATTTCTTTAAGACACTTAAAAGTCTTCCACAGTGATTTAAAAAAAAAATAGAGTACCAATTCATAAGTAGTATGGAAGCAGAGTGATCAAATGGAAGGACAAGAGAGAAACTAGCTAATGATATATCTACCATAATGAAGGTCAGCGAGCTAATGACTTATTGAGGAGAAAGACAAGGAAACTAGTATCTGTGGGTTACACTGTATGCTAAGCAGATTACATATTCACTCAATAAATATTTACTGAGCAACTATTATGCCAGGTATTCTGCAAGGCTCTCAGTATGCAATGACAAATGAAAAAAAGCATAGGTCCCTGTTCTCATGTGCATAATGTCTTGTCATGGAAAATAGACATTAAACAAATAATCACATAAATAAATATAAATTCATAATCATCAGGGTATGAGCAAGAAACAATACAAAGCTTATAATTTAAATAAATTGAGGGGGTTCTGAAAGGCTTAACCAAGGGAATTATATTTTATCTAAGAAAGGAAGGACGAATAGGAATTAACCAGATCAAGAATGATGAGAAGGCCTATCCAGATAGAGATAACTGCCTACCAAAAATCCTGAGGTCAGGAAGAGCCTTGTGTATGCCACGAACTGAAAGAAAGAAAGACAGTGAAGACAAAACATTGCAAATAAGGGTGTAATAGCACAGGAACAGTTTGAGACACAGGCAGGGGTGGCTAGCTCAGCATAGCATATATGTATTGTCTCACTTAGTCAACCTACTAGCTAGGTTTTTACAATGCCTGTCCTACAGATGAGGAAGGA
The DNA here is from genome assembly GCA_963574415.1 of Tarsius wallacei. Taxonomy (NCBI): domain Eukaryota; kingdom Metazoa; phylum Chordata; class Mammalia; order Primates; family Tarsiidae; genus Tarsius; species Tarsius wallacei. The sequence continues at coordinate 28,860 of CAUYQG010195138.1, forward strand.
AAGATTCAGAAAAGCTAAACAACTTGTCTGAGTTCACACAGCTGGTCGACAGGAGAATGCAGACTTATTAAAAAGAACAATGTATTCTTTAAGGAAATACTCCTTTCCTTCCAGATAATTCTTCCAGTGAGGGAGTACACCAGCACATGCCGGCCTCTCTCTGTTCCTGCAGAAGAAACAAATCCATCCTACGAGCGAGTGAAATGGGCTGTTGGTTGGGACCTAGACTCTACTTCCTCTCCTTCTCTTCCTTCAACACCGCATTCTACTCATCTCCGCCATGTCTGATATGAGTGGTGTGATGTCATTGTATCGCTTATGGCTTATGATGCATGGAAATTCTGCTGAATTCTTCCTTCAGAAGAAGGGAATCTACTTGAGAGCTAATAAAAGTTACAGTCTCCAAAATTAATTTGGTCAGAAATAAAAAACTTTTGGGCTCATCTTTCTAAGATCTCTCAACTGGTTCAAACGCAGGCGGGGAAAAAGTGGTATTTATGAGATATCTCAAACCCCATCATGTGTGTATATTTAAACATCTAAAGCATAGCTCTTTCTCTAGGCATTTTATCCTAACAAATCAGGCTGGAAAGGTTGAAACTGACTTTAATAATCAAAGTCAATGCTAGGTGAATACCAATGATGTTGAACCCACAAATGGCTCTTGAAACAGCTATTCTTGTTTTTATGACATTGAATTGAGCTTATCAATTCTAACTTCCTCTTCATCTTCACAGAAGCTTCTAATCAATACCTGAATCCAAAATGTTCTCTTCAGGAAAATAATTTGTAATCATTACCTCCTGTACTCTATCTCTGATGTATCCCTTGAAGAATATTGGCCTAAGATTGAAAAAAAGTGTGGTTTTTTAAATACTATATTTTAAAATGGTTTGTCAAATGAGAAGTTAAGTCATTTGAGCCCTTTCTCTCACATCTCCAAAATACTACCCATCTAGCCTATCCCAGCTCCACTTCTACCCACCTCCAGAAAGAAAATGCGATCTCCTGGGTCCTGGAGAAGAACAGGGTAGTTCTTTTGTGCCAACCTTCTGTGGAGTGAGGGGAAGCTTTGAGAAATTAGAAGCTCCTCTCAGAGAAACTCCCAAGATCTCCATGAACAAGACATTCTGGAGGATGAGTTGACAGATTTTTGTTTTTGTTTTTGTTTTTAGCTCAGTCTGGCTTCAGTTTGGGTGTTGGTGTCCTAACAAGTATACTTTATGTCACCAGTACCTCGTCTTGTTGTTGTTGTTGTTGTTGTTTCCTTTAGTCAGACGCTTACATATTTTGCAAATTACTTAGGTGATATAGTATAGAATAAGAGAGCTAAAATGTCATTGTTGGAATTTGATCCATTACTGAATCATGCAGTATTTTTCCTGGATGAAAAAAGAAAGGGATCATTATTTTTATTGAAGGAAAGAAGAAAATTAAATACACCTTCATATGTTCATTTTTCTATTACTCCAAAAAAATGACAACTTATTGGAGACTTTTTTCATCATTTTTTTTAAAGAAAACTCAGTTTTATGAAATTTACTCAACCAAGTGCAGGAAAAATAACCCTAAAGAAGTTTCTGAAGTGGTTATGTTGTATACAAGTTTTAACAGTGGAGGGGATAATTTCATTCTACTCGCTGATATAACTCCTAGGATTTTTTAAAATGTATTATTAAAAAATCTAACTTTTTTCTTATTTTTCTTACAAAGAAAATTCAAGTACTTTGCAAGAATTCCAACTGGAGCCAAACAAAACACAAGCCTTGACAGCAGCCGTCATGAACCCTCTGTCTCAGGCACCATCAGGCTTCATAATGTACACCTGGACAAGTTACAGTAAATAAGGCAGACCAAATACTTCATGTGCAAAAATCAAACTAGTCTGCTTTACCAATCCTCAAAACCCTAACAAAATCTTGATATGTAAGGCCCAAGCTCTAGAGTTCCAATTGTGATTTGTTGAGCACAACTCAAAAATGACTGTGATAGTGTGAGATCCTTGAGGTAGGGCTGCATCCTGGTGACCCTGGTAACCCAGTATCAGCATCACGCCTGGCACATAGAAGACACTAAACACATTTCTGCAGACATGATTTGTTGCAGGCAGAGCATATGTGGGATTCAAAACTTAATGAAACAGATGGCTTCAAAGACAAGAGTGTAAGAAACATTTCTGATGTCCTCTACAGTCTATTTCTTAAGCAAAAACAAAAGAATGGGTATGCAGATTACTCCAGTTGCTAGCCCTGCTTGCATGGGGATGGTTATAAATTTCCAGTTGTTTCCACCATATAAAAAGAAAGTTGATCAAGACAATGAGAGATTAGTCTTCCTTGCTCACTTAGCATCTTAAAATGTTAAAGCTTGAATAGACCAAGGAGACTATTTGGTCCAGCGGTTTTCAAATTGTGCTGCAAGGGAATCCCAGGGTGCCATGGGCCTCTGGATATCCTACTCCAACAGGATTAAACACAGATCCTTTTGTATATATCATTTAAATATCAAGGTTTCATAAGATTTCATTTCAAGTGTTAAAAACAATGCTTAACACCACTATCTAATCCAGTGTGCTAATTTTCTAAATGTGGAGGTGGAGCCCAAACACCAAAGATGTTGTGAGGAATTCATTACAACACACAAACACAAAGCCAGATATGCTGGTTCCCAAGCTTATGTGCATTCTACGGCATTATTCCAACTGAGAGTTTTCGGTTCTTAAAGCATCTAACACCTAACAGTTCCTGTAAGTCTAAGACTGGGAAGCAGAAATTTGCAAGGTATTATGTTGCCAACAGCCTCTGAGTGTATCACACTGGGCAACTTGCAAAGGAATCTATATCCACTTGTTTATTCCTGCATATTGACAACACCATATTTAGAGAAGATGTTTCACTTACTCGGATAAGGACAACTAAGTTTCAAAGAAATCAAATGACTCATGTAGTTGTAGTTAACTGGTGAGGGGTAAATCTCCGGTGAGCGGTAGATCTGGGACAAGAACACTATTCTTCTAACCATCCTGTCCAAGACGCCATTCATCACAGTACTGAGTCAAGGCCTGCTTACATGTCTCTTGGACCATTATACACCACTGTCACTCCCACCAAGGATAGCCAATGGGCTAAAACATTGACTGTATTAATAAATATTCTGAGGTTGAATACAGATTTAGCAGTCATGAGTCAACAGCCATAAGTAGTATCAGTCTGTGGCCCAAGAGGGAAAAATGGCGGCATGCCTGTCAAGTCTTCACCATCCCTGATTTAAAATGCTGAAAGCCCACAACAGAGAAAAAGGCTGAAATCCTGAGCAAGGGCAGGCTAGCTTTTGCTTTTGAGTCACATATCTGGCAGTTTAGGCTTGGGAAGTCCGGGAGGGAACTCAAAGGCCTCCAAAGTCATATAAACAGTAAGTGTTACCAGATATTTCCCTGGCCTAAATAGCTCCCTGCTAAAAACAGAAGTAAGTGGACCTGGCTGGAGAAGATTTGATTGTGTGGGAAATGGACTTTAGAAAGGGAAATGAAACCACCCTCATTTCACTGAGGCACAGTCAGGTGGCTGTGTTGGGCACTGCTGACAGGAGCCGGATTCCACACACTCATTTGGGAAAGCCAGCAAGGCTCACGGAAACACTCCCTGCAATTTAGCCCCAGCTGTTCAAGCTGAGGCTGCTCTTTAAAGTGAAGCAAACTGGTGAAAAAGCTGGAGATCAGCAGTTTCACTCTGTTGGGCCAAAACTTCAGTGTAGTCCCAGCCCACGGATTCTGCTGCAGTGGCCAGATGCTCAGGGCTCCCCTCAGCCCGTCTTACAAGGGGCTCCATAAAAGGCAACATGACTCCTTGTGCATCAGGTCCAGACCAAAGGGGGTAGCAGGTCCCTATCAACCTAATCCACTGACACCAACTCTGGTCCACACAGAAACTTCAGAGGGCGTCCAAAGCTAAAGTCATCAGAATTCATTTTTAAAACTCATCATTAGAATGAGAAAAAGCATTTTTTCTTTAATTTTTTATTTTAAACATGTGGGGTACAATTCAGGGTTAGACATACAAATGTTCATTATGCAGGTACCCTTGTTGATGAGATGTGCTCCCATTTCCCTGGCAGTTTCCCACTACTGCCAATCCCTTTCTTACAGTATTATGATAATTTTTATGGTGGTGGAAGGGTGGAATTTCTCCTGCATTTTATAAATGACATCACTTGCTTTGAATGCCAACCTTGAATGCTGACGTTGGATGTCTCTGAGTTACAAACAAGTCCAAGAACAATGGAAACAAGCTCGCTATTTCACCTCTGACTTCTGACCTCTATGTTTCATCTCACGGTGTTTATTTTATTTCCCAAGACCCTCAACACTTCAAATCAAAAAAATCTTTCCCAACCACCAGCAGGTATTTTTGTGGAGGTGTTTTTCTCTCTCACGGCGTTTCTATGCCCATCCATTTACCACTGCAACTGGAGAAATGGCATCTTGGCAAAGATCTTTCTGAAATATAGCATCTTGACAAAGGCCTCTCTGAAATGTGCCCTGTGGCCTCATGCAAATAGTTTGCCTTCCGGGTCTCTCAAATTGCTCTGGTGTTATTTATGATGCAGTTATTCTACACGAGTTCTGCAAAGGAGAAGAGAACTCCTCTTAATAATGGCTAGGTGCTTCCTTTATTTTTTTAAGATGTTGACTGAAAAGGCAGACCCTGAGTGAGTTTTTGAAATCTCCATCAATGTCCACAAAGAGGCTGCCATGGCTCATCAGACATTGAGCACAGCATAGCATACGTGTGGTCCTCAGCCCTGAGCACTGATGTACAAAGGAAACCTTGCCACTTGAGCTCTCATATCTAGTTTCTGTCAGTAATTGAAGTGTCTGGAAGATAAAAAGAGTCTCACCATGAAATGAAAAAATAATTCCTTTAGAAATATCCATCTTGACAACGACTAAATGTGTGGACCATGATTGCAAACACTTAGTGAATCACTAAGGAATAAAAGATTTAATTTCCAGGACTATGGGCAAGGGGGTAGGGCAGTGGAGTGTGCCTTCCACGATGTAAAAGTCTTGGTGACTCATTTTTCTTCTAACAATTCCCAGGTGGTAAAGTTCACACAATGGATGGATAAATTAAATAAAGATCAACTCTAAGTTCTGGAAAGCACAGCTCTTGCAGCCATTGTTAGTAGCTAGCCCGGGGAGTGCTAAGGCATGGGTAAGCCACTTAGGGCAGTAGTTGAGTCCACTGAGATTTATTGCCCAGCTTCCTGACACCAAGTGTCAAAAATTCTCACTGGTGACAACAAGCCTATGTCACCTTGTTTTCCCTGGAGGCAAATAAAACACAGAAAACTTCTGGATCCAAAAGGAAATTGTCTGTTTTGAGCCATGTCTACTTTCTGGAGCTCTGGGCACACTCTCATATAGTGGTGGATTTGCCATCCACTTCAAGAATCTTTGGACCTCAGGCATTAACAAACTCTCAGACCACACATACAAGCAAAGGGGGAATTCCAGAGTTTAACAGGGAAGAGGAAATAAAAATACCATCCAATCTACTTTTGTCCTTGTTTTGTTTTTAACTTTTTAATTATAAGATAAGACAAATATAGAAAACCACAAAAAACATGTGCATAGTTTAACTAGAAATCATAAGGTGAACGTCCTGCAACTACCACCTAAGTCAAAATACAGACCTTCACCAGACACCTAAGAAATCCCATCAGAGTCCCCATTCATCCATATTTCAAACATCTCACTCCTCCCAAAAGCAACCACTATCCCAACTCTTATAGCAATCACTTTTTTTAGTTTTATCACAGAAGTGCATTCCTAGACATCATAATTTAGTCTGATCAATTCTTAAGTCTCTTTCAATCCACAGGTTTCTCAGCTATCTCTTTCTTTGCCTTAAAATTTATTGTTCAAGGACCTGGGGCATATGACCCACAGAGTTTCCCACAGTCCAGATATGACTGACATGCTACAGTTAAACATTTTCCTCTGCCCTCATTAGTACTCACAAATCAGGATCCAGGGCTTGATAGTTCTGAGTCCATCCCTTTGCAAAGACTCTAGTCAGTGTGGTCTTTTATCAAAAACCACATAACATCTGGATATCTTTTTTTATGTTGGTAGCTGTTGTGATTAATGCCTAGGTCCAGTTATTCATTTTTTGTTTGTAAAATGGCAATAGTTTAATTTTGTCTATTCGTTTTCATTTATTAATTAAAATATTTTTAAAAATAAATGCTTCCCTTCACCTACTATTTGGTGTTCCAGTGGTACAGTTCATAAATTCTTATTGGAAAGGCAGGATATTTGATTCTTCTCCCTATCCATTTTCAAGACAATGAATTGGTTCTCTAGAATATTCTGAAGGTGACTAGATTTTTTAAATAAATTATGTACTCATGCATATAACTTACCTTATGGGTTTTATTCTATTGAAATTATTATATCTTTTGAAGCTAAAATTGGCCCAATAGTAGGTCCTTAAAGTTGATTCCTAAATTCTTTGATGTAACCCCAATAATCTTTGATAGCTGTCCGGGCTTGGTGGCTCAGCGTGTAATCCCGTGCTTTGGAGGCCAAGGTGAGTGAATTGCCTGAGCCCGCGGATTTGACACCCGCCTGGGCAACTTGGCGAGACCTCATCACTACAATAAATTAAAAAAAAAAAAAATTACCCGGGCGTGGTAGCGCACACCTGTAGTTCCGGCTACTTGGAAGGCTGAAGCGGAAGGATCGCCGGAGCCCAGCAGGTCGAGGATGTGGTGGCCGGGAGTGTGCCACTGCACTCCAGTCTGGGAGACAGAGTGAGACTCCAACTCAAAAAAAAAAAAAAAAAATCTTTGATAGCTTCCTAACTATATGGTTTAACAAGATGTTCCTGATTCATTTCACACACGTCCTCCCCAGACACGGAATTACTCATTTCCCATTAAAAAAAAAAAAGTCCTTTTTTAAAATGGGAAATATTATTTCAAAGTCACCACAATCTGGATGTTAGTTTTGTCACAGAATTGTTCATTGTTTCTAGGTCTTTCCACTGGGCAGAGATGGAAAATAGAGACACATATATACATTTACACATAAGAAAGATGTCGTGAGTTATTACTGTTATGTCCTATTTAACTTCAAGATCTTTTATTCAACTTTTTCAGTATCCTACATCAAAAATTATAATGCTCAAAGACACATAGAATGATAAAATTTTTTTTTACAATATTTTTTATTATGATATTGTGGGGTACAGCTAAGGGTTTGGTGTACAAATATGCCTCGTTCAGGCACCCTTGTTGATAGGAAGTGTCTCCCCATACCCAGACAGATATTTACTACCATTAATCCCATCACCCTACCCCTCCCCCCCCATAGTTTCCCACCACTGTCAATCATTTTCTTGTGGTAATACGTTGGATGATCAAGGTCTACTATATGAGTGAGAACATGTGATACTTAGTTTTTTGTTTTTGTGAGAGGTCACTCAGTATTATGGACTCTAGTTCCATCCAGGTTGCTGCGAAATTCATGAT